>JAPFRF010000237.1:0-58795 GCA_029282475.1 Phrynocephalus forsythii | reverse complement strand
GGATCTGCAGACTTAAGACACCCCTCTCCTTCCCTCCCTCCCAGTCAAGCCCCCACCCCACCCCTCCTCCCGAGATCCCCCCTCCCACCATTCCCTCCCCCTCCCTGCTCCCCTGGAGTGCCCTCCCTTTTCCCCCTCCTCCTCCATGGGGGGGATAATCTATAAGCTGCTCCCACCCTCCTTTTTCCTTTGGGGGGGGCGAGAAAAGGAAGGAGGAGGGCTTGGGTTTTTTTTTTTTTTTTGCCTGGATCGGGCCCCGATTCCTCCAGGGGGGGCTGTTCAGTGTCTTCCCCCCTCCCTCCTCCTCCATATCAAGGGGAGGGCAAGAGGAAAGGAAGGAGGAGTGATGGGGGGGTCTTAGACGGAGGGGGGGCGCTACCTTTACCTTCCTTAGCCACCCCCCCACGCCCTTCCTCCCCCAAGGCATCCCTTCCTCCCACCCACCCCAATTGCAGAGACCTCCTCCTCCTCCTCCTCCTCCTCCTCCTCCTCCTCCTCCTCCTCCTCCTTCTGGGGTGGGGGGGTCCTTTTGCTCTCCAGAGCCTTTTATTGGGGGAGGAGGGGAGAAAGCACACACCCTGCCCTTCCCCGCCGCTCTAGGAAGGCAGTCTCTCGCTGCTACCCCCCCCCCCTTGGAGAGCGATGGTTCGAGTCCCCGGTCCTGGCAGAGGGGGGGGGAGATCAAGGGGGGGGACCTCCCGTCCCTCCCCCTAGAGACCCCCCTCCATTACTCGCACCACCACCACCACCCCACCCCATGGCACGACCCCCCACTCCTCCCCCCCACAAAAAGGGACGCCCAGAGGAGCGAGTGGGGCTCCCTAGAGAGGCGGGGGAGGGGGCAGAAATGAAGGCTCCCAGGGGATTGTAGGGTGGGGGAGAAGGAGGTTTCTTGACGAGGGCCATAATGAACACCCCCCCCCCCCCCCCTCTGCTCCGCCTTTATGTTCGGAAGGAAAGAGAGGCACCCCCCAAGTGCAACGGGGGGTAGAGTGCAATGAGGGGAGGGGGAGCTTTGGAGAGGGGGGGCAGTATTCGGTCCTCCAAGGGGGGTGGGAGGGCAGCGAGTCCCGCTTCCTAGAGAGGCAGGAAACCCAAAAAGCTCCCAGGGAGGGGCCTCTTCTCCACCAGACTATTAATCCCCCAAAAAAAGATAAGGCTCTCTTCTGTGGTTGCTGGAAGGAGAGGAGGAAAAGAGAGACCCCCCCCCCAGAAGAAGAAGGAGGAAGAGGAGGAGGTGGGTGGTGCAATTGCAATGGGGGGTTTGCAATGCTATTGGGGGGAAAGGGGGGCGTTGCTGATGGAATCCGTGGGGAGGGGGGATCTGGAGAGAGAAAGAGGCGTAAATTTGCCCCCTTTAACCCCCGAACCTCCCCCCGCCTTTCCTTTTCTCTTCCCCCCCCCCCGCCCCGCAAGGAAAAAGAAACTTTTTAAGACCCAACCGGGACAGGGAATGGAGGGGGGGGAGAGAGAAGAGGTAATTTCCCCCCCCCCCAATAAAAGGAACCAGGCCGCCTCCTCCTCTTCCTCCCCCACTGACTGTTTGCAGGAAGGAGGGGAAAAGATCTGCCCCCAACCAGGAGGAGGTTCGTGCAAAAGGACGGGAGGGGCGGTGGGGGGGGGAGAGATGCAGATACGGGGAGGGGGGTCGGACGAGAGGGGGGGCTCTGGGGATGGGAATGGGGGGAGTAAATGGTGAGGAAGAGGAGGAAGAGGGGACTTGGCGGATCAAGTGGGGGGGTTGTTAGGAAGGAAGGAGCCCCCACAAACACACTCCCTCCTGAGCGTCCCTTTATGGGGGGAGGAGATGGCATTTTTGATGGAATGGGGGTGGGAAGGAAACCCGAAAGGCTCCCAGGGAGGGACCTGTTCTCCAAAGAGACTATTACCCCCCCCAAAAAAACGAAGGCTCTCCTCTGTGGTTGTTGGAAGGAGGGAAGGAAAAGAGACACACACACCCAGAAGGAGGAGGGGGAGCGCTGTGCAATGGGGGGGGGGTTGCAATGCTATTGGGTTGGAGGAGGGGCGTTGGGAGATGGGGGGGAATGGGGGGGCTGGTGGGGAGGGAAGGGGGAGGAGGAAAGACCCTCCTGGGCGTCTCTTTATGGGGGGAGGAAGGTGGAGTTTTTGATGGAATCTGTGGGGGTGTCCCAGGAGACAAGAGTTCCCCCCCCACTGCACACTCCTTTGGGTATCTCCCCCCCATTTTTGATTTGGAAGGGAGAGGGAGTGAAAGGGGGGAAGGAATGAAGGGGGGGCAGATCCAGGCCAAAAAGAAACCCTCCCCTCCTTCCCTATATATCTCCCCCCCCCGGCAAGGAAAAAGACCTCGTGGGCCCTCTTCCTCCCTCCCTCCTTCCTCCTTCTTTTGGTAATTCAGCAGGATCCCCCCCCAGGTGGTGGTGGGGGGCAGCTTTGCGCGAGAATTTCCCTCCCCCAAAAAAAAGGCTCTGGAGAGGAGGAGGAGGGTTGTGCAATGGGGGTGTTGCAGTGCCATGGGGGGAGCTGGAGCTGGAGGGGAATTGGGGGGAGGAGGGGGGGCTTGTTGAAATTCGTGATGGGGGTGTTGGTGGGGGTCCCAGAAGGAAAGAGCCCCCCATACACCGCACACTTCTTTAGGGATCCAGAGAGAAAAGGAGGTGTTAAATTTCCCTCCCCCCAAGCTCCCCCTATTTTGATTTGGAAGGAAGAGGGAGGGGGAGGGAAAGGTGGGAAAGGAATGAAAGGGGCCAGATCCAGCCCCCCCCAAAATAACCCTCCTTCCTACATCTCTTCTCTCCCCCCCCCCGCAAGGAAAAAAGGGCGGACGAAGCTTTTAGGGACGGACAAAAATAGGTGAGAGGGAAAAACAAGAAGAAGAGGGAGGGGAGGGGGAGGGGGCTTGTGCCATGGAGGGGGTCTTTAAAGGGGGTTGTGGAAGGTTGTGCCTCCCTCCCACCCATAAGAAAAACAACTAAGGACATTCAGAAAAAAGACTAGGAGAAGGAATGGGAGGGGGGGAGGACACAGAGAGAAGGAAATTCTCCCCACCAACACCTACCCACAACCCCCCCATTCCTCCTCCTCCTCCTCTTCCTGTTAAAAATCCCAGCCTGGACTTCCCCTTATTACTTTGATTTTATCTTTTCAGCTGCCAGGATCCTTTGAAGAGGTGATTCTATATTCCCCCCCCCGACAAGCAGGAGATCTACTGAATCCAGGAGGGGGATCCCTGCCTGAGGGTGTCCCTCTGGGGTTCTGGGAAAGAGGTCCGTACAGGTAAGGGTTCCCTTTGGCCTCCTGGTTAAAGGGAAAGAAGGGTAGTTTTGGTTGCCCTGATGGGAGCCCCCGAAAGAACCTGCCTCCCCGCCCCCCCAGCATGCCTTCTCAAGAATGTTTTTATTTCTTTACTGATGGATTTCATGCATTTATATGATATGACTCCTCAGGGTCATTTAAAGGAGTTAAAACCCCTCACCCACCTCGCCATATAAGCAGTGAAAGAAAAATGAAATATTGACACCCCCACCCCACCCCCACCCCCGCAAAGACAGCCACAGACTCTAAATGAAGGAATATGACTCGTCGTCAGGCAAAGGTGGAGCCTTCCCACTGGCCTCTCCAGCTCCGATAGATTTTGGGTTTTGTACTCCTGACGTTAAGAGTAAAAGAACAGAAGAGCAGCCTTGCTGGAAGAGGCTATCACAGCCCACCCAGTCCAGCGTTCTGTCTTACATAGCGGTGGCTCACCATTGGCTTCAGGGTATTCCCAAGCAGATGTCCTCCCCTGCTTACAATTACCTGCCAATGGCATCAAGAAAGTTCCTGCCTCTCTCTCCAAGTCAGAGGTTGTATTAGACATCCATATTGATAGCCATTCATCCCCTTGTTCTCCATTAACTCGTCCAAATCTTTGTTAAAGCGGTCAAGGCTGACAGGTGTCACCACTTCTCCTGGCAGGGAGTTCCATAGACCAAGGATCCTGAAGCTGCGTCTCATCCTCCTGCCTCCTCCATGGCAGTGGGTTTGTTATTTGATTTAAAGCTCTGTTTTTGTGGTCATTTATATTTTGCAGGTAAGATACTGTAGAGAAGAAATAAAAGAGGAGGACTCCCAAGCGTCAGAGGAAGAGGTTGAATATTCAGGTGCAAAAGAGGGTGTTGAGAATCAAACCCGAAGGAAGAACCTAAGAAGGAAAACAAATAGATCGAAACATGGACAAATCTATTCCTTGTCAGGAGGAAGACCAAGAAGTCCCGAAAACATTGAAACCAGAGGAAAGGAATGAGCATGGCAAGCGTGAAAAATATTTTACTAGCACATCAACAAATAGTCCCCATAAGAATATTCACCAACAGGAGAAGCCATTTGAATGTCTGGAGTGTGGAAAGAGGTTCAGTCGAGGTGAACACCTTGCTAGGCATCACAGAATCCACACAGGCGAGAAGCCGTTTGAATGTCTGGAGTGTGGAAAGAGGTTCAGTCAATCTGGAAGCCTTGCTAGCCATCACAGAATCCACACAGGTGAGAAGCCATTTGAATGTCTGGAGTGTGGAAAGAGGTTCAGTCAAGCTGGAAGCCTTGCTAGCCATCACAGAATCCACACAGGCGAGAAGCCATTTGAATGTCTGGAGTGTGGAAAGCGGTTCAGTCATGCTGGACACCTTGCTAGGCATCACAGAATCCACACAGGCGATAAGCCGTTTGAATGTCTGGAGTGTGGAAAGAGGTTCAGTCAATCTGGAAGCCTTGCTAGCCATCACAGAATCCACACAGGCGAGAAGCCATTTGAATGTCTGGAGTGTGGAAAGCGGTTCAGTCATGCTGGACACCTTGCTAGGCATCACAGAATCCACACAGGCAAGAAACCGTTTGAATGTCTGGAGTGTGGAAAGAGGTTCAGTCGAGGTGAACACCTTGCTAGTCATCACAGAATCCACACAGGCGAGAAGCCATTTGAATGTCTGGAATGTGGAAAGAGGTTCAGTATTTCTGAAAACCTTGCTAAGCATCACAGAATCCACACAGGCAAGAAACCATTTGAATGTCTGGAGTGTGGAAAGAGGTTCAGTCAATCTGGAAACCTTGCTAGCCATCACAGAATCCACACAGGCGAGAAGCCATTTGAATGCCTGGAGTGTGGAAAGAGGTTCAGTCGGGGTGGAAGCCTTGCTAGTCATCACAGAATCCACACAGGCAAGAAGCATTTTGTGAAGTGATAGTACCACTCTATTCTGCTGTGGTCAGACCCCATCTGGAGTACTGTGTCCAGTTCTGTGCACCTCAATTTAAAAGAGAATGTTGACAATATTGAATGGGTCCAAAGGAGGGTGTCCCAGATGATTGAGGGTGTGGAAGAAATGTCTTACGTGGAGTGGCTTAGGGAGCTGGGACTGTTTAGCCTTTCAAAAAGACTGAGAAGTGATGTGATACCTATTTTTAAATATTTGAAAGCATGTTAGAGTTGTTCAGCAGTTTATCTGCTGTAACTCAGATCACTTTATCTGTTGCTATCAAATTAAATTCTAAATAAGTGGCAGAGAAAAATGAGCTTAGCAGCAGTAGCAAGTAGATAAAGTGTAGATAAGCAATTAGTGTTAGAGACAGAGAGACAAAGAAACATAACTTAGAATAAAACTCTTATATTGAATATATACAGAAGATACACAGATAAGCATAACAGCAGCATAACACCAAGCATAACATAGATACAAAGCAACAGAGTGTGGGGTACTGTTTTCTCACCATAAACAGTCCAGATTTTCCATTATACAAGCCAGTTCCTTTATACACATTTGGAACTCATCAGACATGATTTTAACCAATCTCATCCTGACACACCATGATGTCATTAAACTATTCCACCTGTGCTAAATCACTTTAACCTCCTAGTGATTTCTAATCCCATGCACTTGTGGCTAACATCATGACACTGCATTTTTGACTGACTCCATTTTACAAATTCTCTGTTCAATCTGTTAAATATATATTACATACATTTTGTCAGTTCTACATATTATGACAGTTGCCATGTTAAACTCTCTTGCTGATGTAAATTTGTGTTGGATGCTTTGTACATATTGCAACTGAATTTCTGATACAGTGGACCTTCATAAGAACATAAGAAGAGCCATGCTGGATCAGGCCAAGGGCCCATCTAGTCCAGCTTTCTGTATCTCACAGCGGCCCCACCAAAAGCCTCTGGGAGCGCATGAGACTAAATATCTGTCTCCTGATACGACTCCCCTGCATCTGGCCCTTGAAGTATCCTGGTTTCTCCATCATGGTTTGTAACCTGTGATGGACTTTTCCTCCAATCCCCTTTTGAAGGCTTCCAGGCCAGATGCCATCACCACATCCTGTGGCAGGGAGTTCCATAGACTCACAACGCGCTGGGTGAAAAAATATTTTCTTTTGTCAGTTCTTACTCTCCCAGCCCTCAATTTGAGTGTATGTCCCCTAGTTCTGGTATTTTGTGAGAGGGAGAAGAGCTTCCCTCTATCCACTTTACTCATACCCTGCATTATTTTGTATGTCTCAATCATATCCCCCCTCAAGCGCCTTTTTTTCCAGACTAAAGAGGCCCAAATGTTTTAGCCTTTCCTCATAAGGGAGGTGCCCCAGCCCGGTAATCATTTTAGTTGCTCTCTTCTGCACCATTTCCAGTTCCACTATGTCTTTCTTGAGATGCGGTGACCAGAATTGTACACAATACTCCAGGTGGGGCCTTACTATTGTTTTGTATAATGGCATTATAATGTTGGCTGTTTTATTTTCAATCCCCTTTTTGATAATCCCTAGCATGGAATTGGCCTTCTTCACCGCTGCCACACATTGGGGAGACACCTTCATGGAGCTGTCCACCAACACACCAAGATCTCTTTCCTGATCCGTCACGGATAAGTCAGAGCCCATGAGTTGATAGATGAATTTTGGATTTTTGGCCCCAATATGCATTACTTTACATTTAGTTACATTAAAACGCATTTGCCATTTCTCAGCCCATTCCCCCAGTTTGGAGAGATCCTTCTGGAGCTCTTCACAATCTTCTCTGGTTTTTACCACATGGAAAAGTTTTGTGTCATCGGCAAACTTGGCCACCTCACTGTTTATCCCTGTCTCCAGGTCATTTATGAACAGATTGAAAAGCACCGGTCCCAGGACAGAGCCCTGGGGCACACCGCTTTTCACTTCTCTCCATTGTGAAAATTTCCCAAGCAGTTTGTTTAATCAAAGAAAAGCACTTAAAGGGAAAAAATCCAGAGATATGAGGAAATCGGCAAATCCGTACAACATGAAAATGGTCGCAATTAGGGATTATTCTGTTTTCAATGCATTCCTATGGGAAATTTCTATAAAGGAAAATTTATACAAGGTACAACTGTACACTGCTATAAGATTTTTACATATACTCTCTCTGTTTCTGTGTGCGCGCGATATATTTAAGTTTCATTCTGGAGGTTAACTGGGAGTTGAGTCATGGCTACTGGACTTTTTTGAGAGATAGAAACGTTTTGCTGTTCATCCAAACAGCTTCATCGGTCCAATGAAGCTGTTTGGATGAACAGCGAAACGTTTCTATCTCTCAAAAAAGAAGTCCAGTAGCCATGACTCAACTCCCAGTTAAACGAACCTGGATGACTGAGAATCTTCACAGACATTCTGGAGGTTATAAATCTCAACAACGGCCCTCACAGGGATGAAGCCTTCCGAATATCTGGAGTGTGGGAAAATGTTTGGGGAGACAATGCTGTATTCCTGGAACAAAGGAGACCCCACAATGGGTGTAATAAAACAGGCTGAATTTTTTTGTTACCAGAGAGGGTTATCTGCTCTAATTCAGATCACTTTATCTATTGCCATGTTAAACTCTCTTGGTGATGCAATTCTGTGTTGGATGCTTTGTATATATTGCAATTGAATTTCTGATACCCTCCTCCTCCTTCAGGGGCAGATTCTCCCCTCCCCAATGATTGTTTGCAGGAAGGAGAGGAAAGATCTGCCTCCCCACCAACCAGGAGGAGGTTCGTGCAAAAGGACGGGAGGGGCAGGGGGGGAGAGATGCAGACACAGGGAGGGGGGTTGTAGGAGAGGGGAGGCACTGGGGGTGGGAGGGGGGAGTAAAATGGAATCTGGGTGAAGGGTGGGAAAAGGGAGGAGCCCCCTGGGTGTGCCATTTGGGGGGAGGAGGGGAGCTTGGTGGAAAAAATAGGGGAAACGATTGTGGGCTCCTGTAAGAGTTTGTTGGGGGGGGTCCCCACAGACACCCCCAGTCCTTGGGAAGAGGCAACACCAGCTCCACCTGGCCAGAGGAATTTTCCCTTGTTCCCTGATCCCCCCTTTCAGTTCTCTTCTGCTTCACACTAATTGCCTCACCCTAATTCCTTCCCTTATTTGCCTGTCCTCCTGTCACTGGAAGGCAGATAAGACTGAAACCATGAGACAGTAAAGAAACTTAACTTCATTTGCACCTGAACACAGTCTGCCTTTATTTAGAGCAAGCATGTCCAAAGTCAGGCGGGGGCAAATGTGGCCGGTTTTCAAATTTTGAGCGGCCCCCAGCCCCTTCTCCCCCACCACTCAGCCTGTCATGCATCCCCGCCAGCTGAACCCTCCACATACTGGATGCGGACATCAGCTTGCAGTTTTACGGTTTGCCTGCCTTCCCTCCCCACCTCCTTGCATGTTATAGAGATTTGTTCAAAGTCCGGCCCAGGGGCCAAATGCAGCTGAATGGTTGGCCCCCACACATTTTCACCTCACCAAATCTGGCCATCCCTGCAAAAAGTTTGGACACCCCTGATTTAGAGCCTTGATCCACTCTGCATTTCTTTGTTTAAGTTCCTGCACTCCCAAGTTTCCTTGTCCTGAGCCGAAATCTGAGCCTGGGTCTCTCCTGGGTCCCACTGCAGCTCTCTCTGTGTCCCCGGGTTCTCTGCCCATGTGCAGAGGGCTCCCCCCCCTTAAGGGCCCTTCTCTCTCTCCCTTCCTCTTCAGCCCTTTTCTCAGAATCATGGTGGGGTAGTTTATGGGATCCACACCCCCCCCAAAATACCTCTCCTGCCCCATCCGAGATTATAAAATATCTAATTATACAGGGTGGTAAAAACTGAGAGACATTGTGAGGAGCCCCAGCAGGATCTCTAGACACTGGGTGAGTGCAGAGTGAAGAACGTTGGGTCAAAAAAAAAGCCCAATTACATTTATAAACTGATGGGGTTAGAACTCTGAGCAACAAACCGGGAAAGGGACCTTGGTGTCCTGGTGGACAGCTCAAGGCCGGTGTCAACCCAGTGTGCCTCAACAGTGAAAAAAGCCAACTCAATGCTAGGGATGATTAGGAAGGGTATATAGAAAACAAGTCAGCAAGTGACATTTTTGCCTCTTTATAAATCTAAGGTGAGGCCCCATCTGGAGTAAGGATATTATGGAAATTGGAAGAGTACAGAGGAGAGCAACCAGAATGATTAGGGGAGTGGAATACCTTCCTTACCATCTGAAGCCGCACCCTAACCCTATTTCCACTATTGATTGCTGCCCCAGCCCGTGGGGAGCCTTGGCCCCTCATGTGGGCCCCCAACCCCCGAAGGCTTCTGGATCCTGAACAGTTCTCGGAGGCCTTTGGGGAGCTTCCTGACAGTCTGGCTGACGATCCGGTGGAAGCCCCGGTGGAAGCCTTTTTTTGTGGGGGGCGGGGGGTGGGATAGTGGTGGGGAGGGAGGGGCGGCATCCCCCATTTCCATCCTCTTCCCAGTCCTTAATAAAAGGCACTTTTAAGTCTGTGCCTTCAAATTCGCCCTCGCCCTCCCCTGCCCCCTCCCAAGGCTCAATTTAGAAGACGAGGAGGAGACGCCCCTCCCCCAACCCCCTCCCCCTTGGAAAAGCCAAGGATGAGGATGATGACAGGCTATGGATGATGGTTCGGCCACTGACCATTTTCCTCCCTTGGAAAAGAAACAAGAAAGAAGATGTTTATCTATCTATCTATCTATCTATCTATCTATCTATCTATCTATCTATCTATCTATCTATCTATCTATCTATCTATCTATCTATCTATCTCCCCCCCACCGCCCCTCCCGTCCTTTTGCACGAACCTCCTCCAAGTTTGGGGGGTGGGCCGATCTTTCCTCTCCTTCCTGCAAACAGTGGGGGGGAGGAGGAGGAGGGGGAGGCGGCCTGGTTCCTTTTCGTGGGGGGGGGTTACCTTTTCTCTCTTTCTCCTCCCCCCTCCCTCCCCACCAGCCTCCATTTCCCCCCATCTCCCAACGCCCCCCAAAAAAGCCTTGCAACCCCCCCCCAACTGCAATTGCACAACCCACCTCCTCCTCCTCCTCCTCCTTGGGCGGGGGTCTCTCTTTTCCTCCCCTCCTTCCAGCAACCACAGAGGAGTCTTCTTTTTGGAGAGAAGGTCCTCCCTCACTCCCTTTGAGCGTTTCGGGTTTTCTGCCACTCTAGGAAGTGGGACTCGTTGCCCCCCTTGGAGGACCGAACACCCCCGCCCCCGCGTGACCGCGGGTGGCCTGTTTCCTTCCTTCCTTTCTTTTTAGGCGGATTTCCCTCTTGACGGAAGGCAGGCTCTCCTTCTCCTCCTCCTCCCCCTTCTTGGGGGGGGGGGGACAGGAGCTGGGCTTGAACCACGGAGCTCCCTCCGCTGAGCGGTGCGGCGCCACCCGGGACTCGAACCTCCTCCGGAGCTGCCCCAAAAGGCAGGCAGCGGGGGGGGGGGGGAGCGGAGGGGAAAAGCGGTGGATCTGGTGGGGTTTTTCTGCCTGCCTCATCTATCAAAATGAAATGTTGGCCACTCTGTTTTATTATATTATATGGGCAGGAGGGGGCCTTAGGGGGGAGGGGTCATCAGGGAGCCCCTGTTTACTTGTTGTGGGGGGGACGTGTCTCCCACCCCTCCAGCCTAGCAGGGTGGAGGAAATCCGCCTTCCTCCTCCTCCTCCTCCTCCTCCTCCTCCTCCTCCTCCTCCTCCCTGACCCAGAAAGAATTACCAGGCAGAATTATTCCGATGGAAAAAATCTCTCCTCTCTCGCTACGCAGCTCCAATAGCTCACAGCCTGGGAAAAGCAGTCAGTATCTTCTCAGTCCAATTGAGTGATGAAGACTGATGAAGCTGTTTGGATGAGCAGCGAAACGTTTCTATCTCTCATAAAGAAGTCCAACTTCCAGATAAACTCACCTGGATGACTGAGAATCTTCACAGACATTTTGGACACCACTGGTTTAAGAGATCCCAACTGACTATCTGGAAAAAACTCCCTGATGGTTAGAGCAGTACGGCAGCGGAACCAATGACCTCCGTGCTCAAACACTGGAGGCGTTCAAGAGAAAGTTGGACCACTACCCGGCAGATAGTTTTGTGACGGAGACTAGCTCCAATAAGAAAAAATGGCACGAAAATAAAAAACTCCTGAAGAAACGGACACTGCAGTCTGATCTCTGGTGTGTAACTTCAGTCTGTCTTCTCAGTACTGACTCTGCCGGCCACACCCAATCGGCAGCTTTTATTAAATATTCAAAATGACCGTGGATAGTATTGTCCAATAACATTTTGCCAACAGTGTCATGACAACACATAACAAGGATACATTTATGTGCACGTGACAGGCTCGCTTCACCCTAATGGCGAAGGGTACTATTAATTTCTTAAATGGTTCCTAACAAAGCATATGCCTATTATTAATATGGCTCCACCATGACTCCCACATATCCTCTGTTTTTATTTTTAATTTTCTTCTTCCTCCATGGCATGTAATTGTTGATACTCAATTCCTTAATGCAAGGCATATATCTATTGCCCAGCTACATCTGACCTACAGGCATGCGGAAACACCATCCCTGGCATACAGCCACAAATAAAGGAACACACTGTATACAGCAATACATTAACACACATAAGCAATTAATAACAAATATATCAACAAGCAACACATGTTGAAAACAGCTTCACAAACCAAACGTAAACATAGATTTCTCGTGATATCTGCAATCTTTGCACCTGGCAGGCAAGTGACCATACAGTTATCATGCTCATCACAAATCCATCCCTCCGTATTTCTAATTATAGAATCCCCTAGCTGAATGAGCTTCTCTCCTGCGGCCTGTTCATCTACATGTACCTGATCCTGTATCTCATCAATTGTGATGAGGGAAGAGATCCTCAGGTGGAACCAGTTGTTCCTCTGTGTGTGCCTCATGAGGTGTGATTAGGGAAAGAGCCTCAAATTGATTGTGCAATATGAGACTCTCTGAGTGATCCCTTGGCCTTCTACTCCTTTGAGTCACATTCCTCCACACATCTACCTCCTGGGTTGGGGAAGTGATTTCATCCTCAGAAGTGTGCCCTGTCTCTTCTTGGACCTGGATAGTCTGTTCCGCTCTGTCCAAGAACCGCTCAAGCTCCTTAATATGTTGCTGGCTCGATATGCGGGCCTCTAGCTCCTGGACCTTATCTTCTAATAGTGCAACCAGCTTGCACTTGCAGCAAGTGTAGTTCTCTGTGCGTTTTGTCAAGATGACAATCATGGCACAAGTGTTACAGGTAACTACAGCTGCTCCCTCAGACTGCATTTTAATGAGTGCAGTATTCTGGGCCTTGAAGACTTTACAGTGTTACTAGCTACTAATCTAGATCTAGTACCAATGTTCCTCCTTTTATGTCAAAAATAAAATCTTGCGCGCCGTCAGGCACGTGGGACGGTCAAACAGCCCTAGCTGAACTGCTCCAACCCAGAAACTTACCAGTGCTGTTTTCTTTCTCTTTTTCTCTCTCAGCAGTAGCTCTGCTTTGTTTCACTCACTAGGCTCAAATGCTGAGGCTCAAATGCTTCTTCAGGGGAGAAACAGTTAGTGTAACTCCACCCCCAAGCTCAGTGGAAGGCTTAGTCTGGCACCACCCCTGCTTCCTAGCAACTTCCTTTGTTTGGCTTACTAATGGGCAATTTCCTTTGTTTGGCTGACTAATGGAGCTACTTCTACTGATTGCAATGGAATAGAGGGGGCTCCGTCTCTATCCAGGCATCTCTCGGCAGTCAATCAACCCACAGCTGATCGTCAAGCAAGATCCTGGAGACAACAGTGGGCTCAATTTAAGACAGGGGTGTCCAAATGTTGGCTCTCCAGATGTATTGGCCCACAGCTCCCAGCATTCCAAGTCTGTATTGCCAATGACAAAGGATTATGGGGTTGTGGTCCAAACATCTGGAGGGTCAAAGTTTGGACACTACTGATTTAAGAGAGCTCAGCTGACTATCTGGAAAAACCTCCCTGATGGCTAGAGCAGTACGGCAACAGAACCAATGACCTCCGTGCTCAAACACTGGAGGCGTTCAAGAGAAAGTTGGACCACTACGAGGCAGATAGTTTTGATTTACATTTCTGTCTGGGCAAGTCTGGGTGTCCAGCCAAAGATGGGAAAAGGCTAACTTGGAAATGGCCACCACCTGCCATTCCAGGGAAAATGCACAAAGTCCAAGATCATGCTCAGACTTCTCTCTCGAACCATGAGCGGGAGGGAAGAACTCTCCAAGCCGTGGAGGGGGGCCTGCACCCAGGAGATGACGCCCCAAAGGAGAACCCTCAGCCTTCTCTGGATCGAGCCTGAGCCTGTGGGTCCTGGTCCATTCCATGACCGCCTCCAGGCACCAGTCAAGGGTCTCAACTGCCTAGAGCTGCGTTTTTACTGCTGAACTCAGCCGGCAGCCTCACTGAGATGTAAAAGACTCCAAGGAAGGAGCAGAGCCAGCTAAAAGCTGGATCTTCAAGATCTCAAACAAATCAGAGAAATTGCTTTCTCACCCTGAGGATCACTGGTCTGTGGAACTCCCTGCCAGAAGTGACGACAGCTGTCAGCCTTGACAGCTTTAAGAAAGGATTAGACCAGTTCATGGAGAACAAGGGTATCAGTGGCTATCACTATGGATGCCTAAGGACAACCTCAGGGTTGGAAAGAGAGGCAGGATATCTCTCAATGCCATTTGTGGGGAATCGTAAGCAGGTGAAGACATCTGCTTGGGGATAACCTGAAGCAAATGGTGGGCCACTCTTTGAGACGGAAATCTGGACTGGGGGGCTGTGAGGGCCTCTTTCTGGCAAGGCTGTCCTTATGTGGGTCCTTCGGTGTCTGTTAAGAGCACTGCTCTGATGGAAGCTCTTCCCACATTCCGTGCATGCAAATGGCTTCCCTCTGGAGTTGGAGATGATGGAACACGTCCAGAGGAAAGCAACCAGCATGGAGACCAATCCCTGCGAGGAAGATAGTGATTGATGTGGGTGTGTTTGGCCTGAAAATGAAAAGACTAAGAGGCAACATGGCAGCTACCTTCAAATCACTGGATGGACCATCACATGGAAGGTGGAGGAAATTTATGTTAAGGCTGGCCCCGAGAAGCATCCGTGTCCATGTTGGCTGGTTCGTACTGCAGTCAGGTTCCTGCGTTTTGTTACAATTGTCTTCCACCTTTCTCACATACATTTTACACAAATATATAGAAACCTGTTTCAAGGTTTTTCTGCTTCTCAGGTGCCCCTTTCCAACTCCTTCCTTGCCTCCTCCTCTTCCGCCCCTCCCCACTGCCCTAGAATCATAGAATCATAGAGTTGGAAGAGACTTCAAGGGCCATCTAGTCCAACCTCCTGCCATGCAGGAACTCCATCACAATATTTCCGATAGATGGCCATCCAGCCTCTGCTTAGAAACTTCCAAGGAAGGAGACTCCACCACCCTTTGGGGCAGCATATTTCACTGCTGGACAGCTCTGTCATGAAGTTCTTCCTAATGTTCAAATGGAATCTCTTTTCCTGTAGTTTGAAACCATTGCCCCGAGTCCTAGTCTCTGAAGCCATGGAAAACAAACCTGTTCCCTCTTCAATATGACATCCTTTCAAATATTTAAACATAGCTATCATATCCCCTCTCAGTCTTCTTTTTGAAAGGCTAAACATTCCCAGTTCCCTAAGCCGTTCTTCATAAGACATCTCTTCCAGACCTTCAACCATCCTGGTCGCCCTCCTCTGCACCTGCTCAAGGTTGTCAACATCCTTTTTAAATTGAGGCGCACAAAACTGGGCACAGTACTCCAGGTGGAGTCTGACCACAGCAGAATAGAGTGGTACTATCACTTCCCTTGATCTAGACACTACGCCTGACTCATGTTCAATTTGTGGTCCACCAAGACTCCCAGATCCCTTTCACAGGTACTATTCCCCAGCCAAGTGTCCCCCATCCTATATCTGTGCAATTCATTCTTTTTACCTAGATGTAGCACCCTACATTTCCCTCTGTTGAAATCCATTCCGTTAGCTTTGGCCCAGCATTCTAATCTGCCAAGGTCCTTTTGGATTTTCATCCTATCCTCTAGGGAATTAGCAACCCCTCCCAATATGGTATCATCTGCAAATTTAATTAGCATACTCTGTATTCCTTCCTCCAAGTCATTAAAAAAGAGGAACAGGCAGCACTTCTGAAAATGCTACCTTGAAAGTCCGGGACTTCAATCTCCTTCCTAACAACCTGAATTTGACTTCCAAGACTGACCACTTAGTCTTCCCAACATCATTCTGGATCCATTTCAATCTGGTTTCAGGCCGGGTTTTGGTACAGAGACTGCCTTGGTCGCCCTGTATGATGACCTCTGCCGGGAGAGAGACGGGGGACTGCAACCCTGTTGATACTCCTGGACCTCTCAGCGGCTTTCGACACCATCGACCATGGTGTCCTTCTGGATAGGCTGGCCAGGTTGGGAGTTGGAGGCACTGCTTTGCGGTGGTTCAGTTCCTTCCTGGCTGACCATGTCCAGAAGATGGTGCTGGGGGACATTTGCTCTGCCCCGTGGCATTTATGTCATGGGGTTCCTCAGGGCTCTATACTGTCTCCCATGCTGTTCAACATTTATATGGAACCACTGGGAGAGGTGATCAGGAGGTTTGGGCTGAGGAGTCAGCAATATGCTGATGATACTCAGCTCTACCTCTCATTTTCCACCAATCCAGGTGAGGCGGTTTCTGTGCTGAACTCGTGTCTGGGCCAGATAATGGACAGGATGAGGGTTAACAAATTGAAACTCAATCCAGACAAGACAGAAGTGCTGTTAGTGGGTGCTTCACCAGACAGGTTAGAGGGCCACTTCCCTGTTCTGGACGGGGTTGCACTCCCCCTAAGGGACAGGATCCGCAGCTTGGGGGTGCTCCTGGACCCTGGTCTAACTCTGGAAGCCCAGGTGGACTTGGTGGCCAGGGGTGTCTTTCTCCAGCTGCGGAAAATATATCAGCTATGCCCCTACCTGGATGAACGGAACCTCATGACAGTTACGCATGCACTGGTAACATCCCGTATTGGTTACTGCAATGCGCTCTACATGGGGCTGCCTTTGAAGTCGGTTCGGCGATTGCAACTGGTTCAGAATTGTGCGGCGCAGCTAGTAAGTGGTGGGGCCGCTAGGGATCACATCACGCCGATTCTGCGTAGCCTACATTGGTTACCAGTTGCTGCCCGAGCCCAATTCAAAGTGCTTGTTTGGACATATAAAGCCCTAAACGGCTTAGGACCTAGATACCTGAAGGAGCGCCTCCTTCCATATGAACCTACCTGGCAATTAAAATCAAGCCAGGGGGCCCTCTTGAAAGAGCCATCCCTCAAGGAGGTAAGAGGGATGGCTTGTAGGAACAGGGCCTTCTCGGCAGCTGCCCCCAAGCTATGGAATGCCCTCCCAAGTGAGATCTGCCTGGCACCAACACTGATGACATTTCGGCGCCAGGTAAAAACCTTCCTGTTCCAGAAGTTTTTTAATTGATACAATTTAGATTGTGGGTCTTCTGATGGTAATTTTAGTGTGATGTTTTTAGTATAAGGTTTTTATTATTGTTTTAATTATTTACTGTTGTTTGATGTTTTTAACTGTTTTAATTCTTTGATTGGAAGCCGCCCAGAAGCCTTTGGGTAGTGGGTGGCATATAAGTTGTAAAAATAAATAAATAAATAAATAAATAAACATGTACCATGACCACTGGCTCCTTCCCAGTTCTTTGCATCTGGCAGGCAAGTGACCATACGATTATCATGCTCATCACAAATCCATCCCTCTAATTATAGGATCCCCTAGTACAAGGAGCTTCTCTCCTGCACCCTGCTCATCTACATGCCCTTGATCCTGTATCTCATCAATTGTGATGAGAGATCCTCAGGTGGAACTGGTGGTTCCTCTGTGCATGCCTCATGTGGCGTGATGAGGGAAACAGCCTCAAATTGACAGAGGGTGGTTGAGTCTCCTTCTTTGGAAGTTTTTAAGCAGAGGCTGGATGGCTATCTGTCAGAAATATTGCGATGGGGTTCCTGCATGGCAGGGGGTTGGACTAGATGGCCCTTGAGGTGTCTTCCAACTCTATGATTCTATGATTCTATGATCTCCTCTGGAACAGAACTTCGATACATCACGCGCACTGATGAAGAGCGAGAATATATGTAAAAATTATATGGCAGTGTATTGGAAATTCAGTTGCAATATATACAAAGCATCCAATACAGAATTGCATCAGCAAGAGAGTTTAACATGTCAATAGACAGAGTAAAGTGATCTGACTTCCAGCAGATAAATCTCCCTTGCAATATCTCATAAGAACATAAGAACATAAGAAGAGCCATGCTGGATCAGGCCAAAGGCCCATCTAGTCCAGCTTCCTGTATCTCACAGCGGCTCCACCAGATGCGTTTGGGAGCGCATGAGACTAGATATCTGTCTCCTGATACCACTCTCCTGCATCTGGCCCTTGAAGTACCCTGGTTTAAAGCCTGGGGATTACACATCTCCATCATGGTTTGTAACCTGTGATGGACTTTTCCTCCAGGAATCTGTCCAATCCCCTTTTGAAGGCATCCAGGTCAGATGCCATCACCACATTGTGTGGCAGGGAATTCCATAGACTTACAACGTGCTGGGTGAAAAAATATTTTCTTTTGTCAGTTCTTACTCTCCCAGCCCTCAATTTGAGTGTATGTCCCCTAGTTCTGGTATTTTGGGAGAGGGAGAAGAGCTTCCCTCTATCCACTTTACTCATACCCTGCATTATTTTGTATGTCTCAATCATATCCCCCCTCAAGCGCCTTTTTTCCAGACTAAAGAGGCCCAGATGTTTTAGCCTTTCTTCATAAGGGAGGTGCCCCAGTCCAGTGATCATTTTAGTCACTCTCTTCTGCACCTTTTTCCAGTTCCACTATGTCTTTCTTGAGATGCGGGGACCAGAATTGTACACAATACTCCAGGTGCGGCCTTACTATCGTTTTGTATAATGGCATTATAATGTTGGCTGTTTTATTTTCAATCCCCTTTTTGATAATCCTTAGCATGGAATTGGCCTTCTTCACCTTGTATACGACTCTTCCAGCCATCACAGAATACATTACAGCCTTGGACGTTACATCAGGTCACATCAGCATATGTTGGTTGTACAAAATTATATCATTATACACAACATTATACCAGGTCAATTCATGAGTCCAATCAATAAGCAGCATATTTATTTATTTATTTATTTATTTCTATATCGCCCGTCTTTCCAATGGCGCTCTGGACGGTATTCAACAATTACATAACTATAAAAACAAATATCAAACTGTGAGGGGAACTTCTCTGAGGGCTCGAGAGGGACCCCTCCACGCCCTACCGAGGTGCTGGAGGAACCAAAGAAACCAGAAAACCTGATGAACCTTTCGGAAGTGGAGAGGTTCATGGTCCTGAAGGGGTATTATGATGCTCTTAGAGCAAAGGAGAAGGAGGAGGCCCGGAGGGCGGAGGAAAGTAAAAAGAAGGACTTGGTGGGAAAAGGGAACCAATCCGCTCCTGTGGAGGTGGGGTTTGCAGTAGGTAAAAAGGGTGGGAAGAGGGTGCTCTCAGAAAGATGGGAATGGGTGTGGATAGAGAACCCAAGGACAGGAGAGTGGGGAAAAATGATGATGCCACATAAGGAAGCTGAGAGCTACAGACGTTGGGCTCACGGCCAGAAGTGTCCTTACTGGGGCGAGAGAGAGTACAACTGTAAGCTGAAAGAAATACGAAAAGACTTAGAGGTAGATAGATGGCTGATAAAGATTCGGCAGGAAATCGAGGCCGGGACCTTGGACCCCCGAGAGGAGCTGAGCAAGAGCCCCGATTATCCCTTTCGTACGCCCCAGCCGAGACCACGTGGGCCCAGATACACTTTGGAAGTTGGGGCACAAGCGGGAACCCCCCCAAACCTCCTTGAGGGAGATTGGGACGCAGGTAGAGGGGCTGAGGCTTTTGGAGAGGAAGGAAGAGAGCCGTGGTGGAACCGAATACCCACAGGTGGTGGTGGGGAACTTGATCACATTCTAGAAACCCAGACTTATGGAGGAAAGAACCCGTTCCTGTCTGATGTTAAAGAAGTTGATTCTGTTGTTAGAAGAAAAGCCCCATTGGCTACTGATGTACCCAATAAAAGTTCTGTTTCCTTACTACGTGAGATGCCTTCTTTGCAACGGGAAGGGCAGGAAGCCTGGGCGAAGACTGAACCCTCACACAAACAAATCAACCAATTAAAAATATAATTAAAATGGCAAGACGGCAGAAGAGAACCCCAAAAAAACCACCCCCACCACCACAATAAAATCCTAATGCTCACCAAATGTCTCTCTGAAAAGCAAGGTCTTAAGTGCTTTTTTGAAGGCCGGCAGGGACTGTGCAAGGCGAATCTCACTTGGCAGTTTGTTCACAGAGAAGGTCCGGTTTCGAGTAATCAATTTCCGGACCTCCCTGGGAGAGGCCACTCGATCTGAGAGCGCCTGCAAGGTTCTGGTGGGTCGGGCGTCTGTTGACCTCTGGGAGATCCGCTCTGTCAGGTACTCAGGTCCCAAGCCGTGGAGGGTTTTGTAAGTCCAAACCAGTAACTTGAACCTTATTCGGGACACAACGGACAACCAATGCAAGCAAGCCAGAACTACGCTGATGCGGTCATATGTGCCCATACCAACCACCAGTGTGGCCGCCACATTTTGTACCCACTGTTGTCTCCGAAAAAGGGTCAAAAGGCAGCCCCACATAGAATGGGTTGCAATAATCTATCATCAAGGTCACAAGTGCCTGCCACATGCTTTTTTATTTTGTTCTGTTTACTTTTTCTTTGATTTTGCCCAGTATATACCAGGTGTCCAGAATCTGTAATCAATTACCTCAGAGAGTTAGTCATTGGCTCAGAACCTTTCAGCTAATTTAAATTATTACATTTTAACATACACATACATAGTATAAAATTTTTAACACTGGTTCTCAAACAAGGATTGTGTGGTTTTCCCCACACTTCAGATTTTTCAAAGGCTTTTTCAATGTGTGCGGCCTACGGTGTGTAGAAAGGAAAGCCAGAATGACAGAAACAGGCTTCTCATTCCAGACATTCAAATGGTTTCTCACCCGTGTGAGTCCTGTGATGGCTAGCAAGGCTTCCAGCTCTACTGAACCTCCTTCCACATTCTATACATTTATGTGGCTTCTAACCAGTGTGGGTCTTGTGATGACTAGCAAGTCTTCCAGATTTACTGAACCTCTTCCCCACACCCAGACATTCAAATGGCTTCTCACCTGTGTGGATTCTGTGATGCATAGCAAGGTTTCCAGAATCACTGAACCTCTTTCCACACCAGGCATTCAAATGGCTTTTCCACACTCCAGACATTCAAATGGCTTCTCGCCTGTGTGGATTCTGTGGTGGCTAGCAAGGCTTCCAGAATCACTGAATCTCTTTCCACACTCCAGACATTCAAATGGCTTCTTGCCTGTGTGGGTTCTGTGGTGGCTAGCAAGGCTTCCAGAATCACTGAACCTCTTTCCACACTCCAGACATTCAAATGGCTTCTCACCTGTGTGGGTTCTGTGGTGGCTAGCAAGGTGTTCAGATTTACTGAACTTCTTTCCACACTCCAGACATTCAAATGGCTTCTCGCCTGTGTGGGTTCTGTGATGACTAGCAAGGTTTGAAGCCCGACTGAACCTCTTTCCACACTCCAGACATTCAAATGGCTTCTCACCTGTGTGGGTTCTGTGATGCTTAGCAAGGCTCCCAGCACGACTGAACCTCTTTCCACACTCCAGACATTCAAATGGCTTCCCACCTGTGTGGGTTCTGTGGTGCCTAGCAAGGTGTTCATATTTACTGAACTTCTTTCCACACTCCAGACATTCAAATGGCTTCTCGCCTGTGTGGGTTCTGTGATGACTAGCAAGGTTTGAAGCCCGACTGAACCTCTTTCCACACTCCAGACATTCAAATGGCTTCTCACCTGTGTGGATTCTGTGATGCTTAACAAGGCTTCCAGAATGACTGAACCTCTTTCCACACTCCAGACATTCAAATGGCTTCTCGCCTGTGTGGGTTCTGTGATGCTTAGCAAGGCTTCCAGAATCACTGAACTTCTTTCCACACTCCAGACATTCAAATGTCTTCTCGCCTGTGTGGGTTCTGTGATGCTTAGCAAGGCTTCCAGAATGACTGAACCTCTTTCCACACTCCAGACATTCAAATGGCTTCTCGCCTGTGTGGATTCTACGATGATAAGCAAGGCTCCCAGCACTACTGAACCTCTTTCCACACTCCAGACATTCAAATGGCTTCTCACCTGTGTGGATTCTGCGATGATAAGCAAGGCTTCCAGAATCACTGAACCTCTTTCTACACTGTAGACATTCAAATGGCTTCTCGCCTGTGTGGGTCCTGTGATGGCTGGCAAGGCTTCCAGAATAACTGAACCTCTTTCCACACTCCAGGCATTCAAATGGCTTCTCACCTGTGTGGGTCCTGTGATGGATGGCAAGGCTGTCATCTCGACTGAACCTCTTTCCACACTCCAGACATTCAAATGGCTTCTCGCCTGTGTGTGTTCTCAGGTGTATAGTGAGGGCTCTAGAACAACTAAAACTCTTTCCGCACTCTAAGCATGTCAATTGATTCTCCTGTTGGTGAATTTTCCTATGGGAAGAAATTGTTGAGGTACTAGTAAAAGACTTTCCACACTTGCCATGCTCATTCCTTTCCTTTCCTTTGGATGTTTTCAGAACCGCTTGGTCTTCCTCCTGACAAGCAATAGATTTGTCCATCTTTACATCTATCTGTTTTCCTTCTAAGCTTCTTCCTTCTGGTTTGATTCTCAACACCCTCTTTTGCATCTGAATATTCAACCTCTTCCTCTCACGCTTGGAGGCCTCCTCTTTTATTCTGTATAGTGTCTTACCTGCAAAATATAAGCATCCATAAAAAATGGAGTCTCAAATCAAGTAACAAACCCACTGGTCTGCCATGGAGGAGCCCGGAGAATGAGACACAGTGAATGTCCTGAGGAACACCAGGGGATTTATTATATTCCTCCTGTGACAATCTGTGAGGAAATGGTTCTCTTCCATGCTGGGAAAGGTCTTGTGAGGTTCTGGGTAAGAACGGATGCAAATTGTTCCACATCCTCCTGCAGTTTAATCACCCCAAACTATTTATTTCAAATATTGCTACCCTGCTTTTCTCCTTAAAAGAGACTCAGGATGGCTCAACTCTGCTTAGGGGTTTCGGTCTCCCGTATCTAGGAGGCTTAAAATACTGTATAAATTCTTTAACGTATTAAGGATATAAGAACAGTCTTGTTGGAACAGGCTACAGCCCTTCCATTCCAGCCTTCTGTCTCACAGAGTGGCTCACCATTTGCTTCAGGGTATTCCCATGCAGATGTCTTCACCTGCTATGATTCCCTGCAAATGGCATTGAGAGATTTCCTGCCTCTCTCTCCAACCCGGAGGTTGTCCTTAGGCATCCACTATGATAGCCATCAATACCCTTGTTCTCCACGAACCTGTTCATTCCTTTTTTAAAGCTGTCAAGGCTGACAGCTGTCACCACTTCTTCTGGCAGGGAGTTCCACAGATCAATGATCCTCATGGTGAAAATGTACTTTCTCTCATTTGTTTGAGATCTAGCACCCAAAAGTTTCATGGAGTGCCCCCTAGTTTAAGTGTTGTGCAATAGGGAAAACAGCTTTTCCTAATCTATTTGTCCACTCCGAGTATGATTTTATAAACTTCAATCAGGTCACCTCTTCGGCCCCCTCATTCAAGAGTGAAGAGGCCCAGCCATTGCAGCCTCAGATGGTAAGGAAGGTGTTCCAGTCCCCAAATCATTCTGGTTGCCCTTTTCCTCTGTACTTTTCCCATTTCTATAGTATCCTCCTGGAGGGATGGTGACCAGAACTGGACACAAGACTCCAGATGGAGCCTCACCACAGATTTATAAAGAGGCAAAATGACACTTGCTGACTTGTTTTCTATATACCCTTCCTAATGATCCCTAGCATTGAGTTGGCTTTTTTCACTGCTGCAGCACACTGGGTTGACACCATCCTTGAGCTGTCCACCAGGACACCAAGGTCCCTTTCCTGGTTTGTTTGAGAGAGTTCAGATCCCATCAGTTTATAAATGTAATTGAGTTGAAGCTCAGTTGCCACTGCTTTTCCCACTCCACCCAGTGTCAAGAGATCCCTCTGGAGCCCCTCACAATCTCTCTCAGTTCTGACTATCTTGTATAATTAGATATGGTATTATTGTGTGTGTGTGTGTGTGTGTGTGTGTGTGTGTGTGTGTGTGTGTGTGTGTGTGTGTGTGTGTGTCCTTACAGTCATGACGGACTCTTTGTGACCCCATGTCCATGGAGTTTTTCTTGGCAGGACTCCTGGAGTGGTTTGCCTGTTCCTACTCCAGGCGCCTACAACACCTGCTATTCCCTGGTGGCCGCCCATCCAAGGTCTAACCAGGCCTGACCCTGCTTAGCTTCATACTGTATAATTGTACAATATATTGTGTGATGACTGATCCCAATTCCATCAGGGCCCATCTCCAGCCTTCTCCATCAGTTCTCAGATGGGGCAGGGGAGGCTTTTTTTTGGGAGGGGCATCCCGTCAGCTGCCCCACGGGGCTTCTGAGAGAAGGGCTGGAGAGAGAGAGAGAAAAGGGCCCTGTGTAGGTGGGTGGGAAAGCCCTCTGCACATGGGCAGAGGAGCAGGGGACAGAGAGAGGGAGAGAGAGAGAGAGAACTGCATTGGGACCCAGGAGAGACCCAGGGCTCAGATTTTGGCTCAGGACAAAGGAAACCTGGGGGAGGAACTTTTAACCCCTTTCCTTCTTTACCATCTGTTCCCCCTACACTTGAGGGGGAGAGAATTCCTGCAAAATCTTGACCCCTCCAAAGGAGGTGAGTCCATTCTGCCACCCACCTCCCTATATAAAGCTTCATTCCTTCAACGGGCCCAGATGGCATCCACCCAAGGGTTATTAGGGAACTGAGAAATGAAATTGCAGATTTATTAATGGTAATATGCAACTTGTCTCTTAAAACGGCCACAGTGCCGGAGGACTGAAGGATAGCAGATGTCACACCAAATTTTAAAAAAGGAAGGAGGGGAGACCCGGGAAACTACAGGCCAGTTAGCCTTACATCTGTCCCAGGGAAGATGGTGAAAAGCCTCATCCAAGAGAAAATCTTAAAACACATAGATTTGAAAAGGTCAACAGGCCTGTGGTTTTGGGTGAACCGGTGGATATAGTCTATCTGGATTTTCAAAAGGCTTTTGACACAGTCCCTCACCAGAGGCTCCTGAGAAAATTGCACAGTCAGGGGATAAGAGGGCAGGTCCTCTTATGGACTGAGAACTGGTTGAGATCCAGGAAACAAAGAGTAGGTGTCAATGGGAAATTTTCACAATGGAGAGAAGTGAAAAGCGGTGTGCCCCAGGGATCTGTCCTGGGACCGGTGCTTTTCAATCTGTTTATAAATGACCTGGAGACAGGGATAAACAGTGAGGTGGCCAAGTTTGCAGATGACACAAAACTTTCCCATGTGGTAAAAACCAGAGAAGATTGTGAAGAGCTCCAGAAGGATCTCTCCAAACTGGGGGAATGGGCTGTGAAATAGCAAATGCATTTTAATGTAGCCAAATGTAAAGTAATGCATATTGGGGCAAAAAAATCCAAACTTCATCTATCAACTCATGGGCTCTGAGTTATCTGTGACGGATCAGGAAAGAGATCTTGGTGTGTTAGTGCAGTGCTCCCCAACCTTTTTGTCCCCACGGACCGGTAAATGTTTGATGATTTTTCAGACATCCTGGGCTGGGGTGGTGGGGGGAAGATTGCAAACAACAAGGCCAGGGGTCGGGTGGGGGCAGGGGAGGGTGAACTCTTTAAAATCTTATGGGGGAGGGAGGAAAGGTGCTGGGGCTTGGTGTGTATGTAGCAAATTTGGAAAACCCAGGTGGCCAGAGGAGTGGAAAAGATCGGCTACATCCCAATCCCAAAGAAAGGAAACGCGGTGTGCCGCTCCAACTATCGCACAATTGCGGGACTCATTTCCCAGGCTAGCTGGGTTATGCTCAAAATCCTCCTGGCAGGCTTCAGCAGTATGTGGAAAGCTGCCTACCTCGGTGTACAAGCTGGCCGCCGGAAGGGCAGAGGAACTAGAGATCAAATGGCCAACATGCGCTGGATTATGGAGAAAGCCAGAGAGTTCCAGCCTCCATCTACTTCCTTCATTGGCTATGCGAAAGGGAGGAGGGGAGGGAGGCAACAAACTATGGCAAGTCCTTGGCGGAATGGGAGTGGAGGCGGCACCTTATCTGTCTCCTGGTCGGGCGGAGGAGGGAGGAGGAGGAGGCGGAGGAACTGGATCCGGAACAACTGACTGGTTTAGAAGAAGCGGCTGCATCACCGGCGGCTGTATACTGTCACCTTGCCGGCCCCGCCGCTGCAGAGTACATCATGAGAAAGGCTGGTCTGGATGCCCCTTTCTCCGGCTTAAGAGGCGGGGAAATGGGCAACAACCTCAGGGCCTCGGAGATACTACGCGGGAGCAGAGAGTGAGGAAGCCTGGGCCCTCTTAATAAGGGAGGCAGAGGAGGGGAAAAAAATGGGCTGGAGGAGAATCAAAAAAGGAAGATCATGGCCCTTCCCATCGGAGGGGCCCCTGGGGCGGGGAAGAAATGGAGGGAATGACAGAGTTTATTTTCTCCAGCCTTCCTCCTCCTGCAGATGGCGACTGCAGCCTTCCTCCTCCAAAAGAGCCTGCTTCTTGGGAGGAGAGGAGGAGGACCTAGATAGCATCCTAAAGAGCAGAGAGCCTCCCCAGCCTCCCAACTAAGGTCAGGATGGTTAAAGCTATGGTTTTTCCAGCACTGATGTATGGAAGTGGGGTTGGGGACCACCGTGTTAGTGGACAGCTCCATGAAGGTGTCTCACCAATGTGTGGCAGCAGTGAAGAAGGCCAATTCCATGCTGCAGGGATTATCAAACCTATTGAAAATAAAACAGCCAACATTATAATGCCATTATACAAAACAATACTTTTGAAGCTGAAATATTGTGTACAATTCTGGTCACCGCATCTCAAGAAAGACATAGTGGAACTGGAAAATGCAGAAGAGAGCAACTAAAATGATTACTGGGCTGGGGCACCTCCCTTATGAGGAAAGGCTAAAACATTTGGGGCACCTTAGTATGGAAAAAAGTTCCCTGAGGGGGTATATGATTGAGACGTACAAAATAATGCAGGGCGTGAGTTAAGTGGATAGAGGGACACTCTTTTCCCTCTCACAAAATACCAGAACTAGGGGACATCCCTTCAAATTGAGGGCTGGGAGAGTGAGAACAGACAAAAGAAAATATTTTTTCACCCATCGTGTTGTTAGTCTGTCGAACTCCCTGCCACAGGATGTGGTGGTGGCATCTGGCCTGGATGCCTTCAAAAGGGGATTGGACAGATTCCTGGAGGAAAAGTCCATCACAGGTTACAAACCATGATGGAGATGTGTAATCATCACCAGGCTTAAAACCGGGGTACTTCAAGGGCCAGATGCAGGGGAGTGGTATCAGGAGACAGAGATCTAGTCTCATGCGCTCCCAGACGCATCTGGTGGGGCCACTGTGAGATACAGGAAGCTGGACTAGATGGGCCCTTCTTGGCCTGATCCAGCATAATGGCTCTTCTTAGGTTCTGATGTCCTCCAGCACATTCTCTATAGTGATCCAAAAGGATGCCACCAAACCATAGATCCTCATGGGTTTTCCTCATTTGAGGGGATGGATCATTCCCAAACCAGTGTCTCATCATCTGCCCCCCCCACTCGCACCAAGAGAGATTATACCACGGAAATATTGGGTCCATCAGTACGTGTCTGTGTGCACAAAGTGTTTTAGAGAGTACGCCTTCATTTAAAGATCATAGGAAATCAAATAGCTCTGTGGCGTGGATCCGTGCTTTGGCACCATGACAGAGGTGTTCCGTCAGATGGCAAATCAAGCAGGCACAGGTTCCCAGCAGGGGGGAGTACTCCAGTGTACTAACCCCCCCCCACACACACACACCACCGCAGCCTCTCCGGACGAGCACAGAATCATCGCCGAACATGGGGGGAGGAGGAAGGGAGCAGAGCTTGCAAGCCCCCCCTCCCCACCGCAGACTCCACCGGCCAGCTGCTCCTCCCAACAACCAATGACCAAGGTTATGTTCTAATCTAACACACACACCCATTTGATCCGCCAAGCCCCCTCTTCCTCCTCCTCCTCCTCCCTCCCATAAAGGGAGGCCCATTTTACTCCCCCCTCCCGTCCCCGGTGCCCACCCTCTCCTCCGATCCCCCCTCCCCATATCTCTCCCCCCACCGCCCCTCCCGTCCTTTTGCACGAACCTCCTTGGGAGGAGGGAGGGCTGCTTCCTTTTTATGGGGGGGATTACGAAAAAGCTTCTCCCTCCCTCCTTTTTCCTTGCAGGGGCGGGGGGGGAGAGAAAAAGGAAGGCGGGGGAGGTCCGGGGGTTAAAGGGGGCAAATTCACGCCTCTTTCTCTCTCCAGACCCCCCCCCCCACGGATTCCATCAGCAGCCCCTTCCCCCAAACAGCACTGCAACCCCCACTCAATTGCACCACGCACCTCCTTGTCCTCCTCCTCCTTCTTCTGGGGGGGGGTCTCTCTTTTCCTCCCCTCCTTCCAGCAACCACAGAGGAGAGCCTTATCTTTTTTTTGGGGGGGGGGATTAATAGTCTGGTGGAGAAGAGGCCCCTCCCTGGGAGCCTTTCGGGTTTCCTGCCTCTCTAGGAAGCGGGACTCGCTGCCCTCCCCCCCCTCCCAGGACGCTACCCCCTCCTCCCCCTCTCCACTACCCCCTCCCCCATTGCACTGTACCCCCTTTGCACTCTCCGGGGTCTCTCCTTCCTTCCTATGAAGCCCCCAGAACAACATAAAGGCCCAGGGAGGGGTGGGGGGTGTTCATTATAGCCCTCTTCAAAAGCAGCTCCTCCCCCCCCCAACCCCACAATCCCGGGGGGGGTCATTTCCTCCCCCCCCTCCCCTGCCACTCTAGGGATCCTCACTCGGTCCTCTGGGCATCCCTTTTTGGGGGGAGGGGGAGTGGGGGGTCGTGCCATTGGGGGTGGGGTTTGGCGCGAGTAATGGAGGGGGTCTCTAGGGGGAGGCAGGGGAGGTTCCCCCATCACTCCCCCACCCCTCTGGCCACCACCACTGGCAGGGGAGGACTTGAACCATCGTCGGAGGAGGAGAGCAGACAAAGGAGGGCACCCCCCACCACCCAGTCCTCCAAGGGGGCAGAGCAGCAGGGAGAGACTGTCTTCCTAGAGCAGCCGGGAAGGGGAGGGGGAGTGCTCCCCTCCTCCCCCCCAATAAAGGGCTCTGGAGAGCAAAAGGAGACCCCCACCCCAGAAGGAGGAGGAGGAGGAGGAGGAGGAGGAGGAAGGAGGTCTCTGCAATTGGGGGGGCATTGCTATTGGGGGTGGGGGAGGAAGGGATGCCTTGGGGGAGGAGGGGCGTCGAGGGGGGGGTAAGGAAGAAAGGGGAAGGGGCTTTGCTGATGAAATCCGTGGGGGGGGTCCCAGGAGAGAAGCACCACCCCCATACACTGGGGGAGAGGAGGGAGAAGGAGGCGTCAAGTTGCCCTCCTCCCTCTAAGACCCCCCCATCATTCCTCCTTCCTTTTCTCTTGCCCTCCCCTTGATATGGAGGAGGAGGGGGAGGGGGGAAACACTGAACACCGCCCCCACTTGGAGGAATCGGGCCGATCCAGGCAATTAAAACAAAACAACCTCCTCCTTCCCTTTCTCGCCCCCCCAAAGGAAAAAGGAGGGTTGAAGCAGCTTTTAGGGCCGGACAAAGGGGGGGAGGGTTGTCTTGTTCCTTTAATAGATTCCCCCGGAAGAGGAGCAGGGGGAGGGGGCCACTCCATGGGAGGGGAGGGTGGGAGGGGGATCTTGGGAGGAGGGGTGGGGTGGGGAGGCTTGTCAGGGAGGGAGGGGAAGGAGGGGGGTGTCCAATGTCTGCAGACCCCCCCAACAAGATATGCTCCCCCCCTCCGGAGACCCCCAGGCTGGATCTCACCCTCTGCCCCAGAGTGGCTTCTTTTTGTATTGGGGGGGTCAACCTACAAGTGAGGGGGGGCTGGGGAGGGAAGGGAGAGGAGGTCCAAGGAGGAGAGGGTGGTGTCCCCCCTCGTTTCCACCCTCCCTGCTGCCCCCCCAGTCAAGCGTCCCTAGCCCAGGGAGGGTCTTGAACCCCCAGTCTCATCATCGCCCACTTTATCCGGGAAGGAAGGAAGGGGGGAGGGAGGGGTCCAGACCCACACAAGGGGGATGCCTTGGAGGAGCCCCGGCTCCTGCTTCTATGCCCCCCCTCAAAAGCAACACACGACCAGTCACGCTGCGTCACGCTGGCCAGTCCCCCCCCCGGATTCAATGAATGGCTGCACCCAAACTATGAATGTAGCTAGAAAATCCTGGACCCCCCCCCTGAGGGTCCCCCCCCAAGTGCCTCTCAAAGAGAAAACCAGGGACCGACTGCAGGAGAGGTGGGGTGATTCCCCCCTTCTCTCTCCCTCGTGAGAAATTTCGCATCTTGCTTCCGAACAATCTTCTTCTGAAACGAGGGGATGGTGGGCAAGGGGCCTGAGAAGCGCGGGGGGGGGGGCTTCCCTTCATGGGGCGTTTCTCCATCAAAACCTTCTAGCAACTCCTCCTTGCTGCCTTGCAGAGCATTCCCCCCCCCTGGTGTTTTGGTCCAGGAGGCGCCATTCAGGGCCATTGGCTCTACAAAAGGCCACCTCTTGGTCCCTGGATAGAAACCCCGTCTCTCGGCCTCCCTTTTCGGCTGACCTGTTGGTAGAGGGGGTGGGGGGATCTTCAAGAGGGCCGGAGGTCGGAAGGGAGTCAGTCATGGTCGCCACAACTGACCCAAATCCCAGCCTGGCCTTCCTGTCATTAATTTGATTTTCCCTTTTCAATGGCCAGGATCCTTTGAGGAGGTGATTCCGTATTTCCCCCCCAACAAAGAGTTGGATCTACTGAATCCAGGAGGGGGATCCCTGCCTGAGGGGATCCCTTTGGGCATTCTGGGAAGGAGGTCTGTCCAGGTAAGGGTCCCTTGGCCTCCTGGTTAAAGAGGAAGAAGGGTAGTTTTGGTTGCCCTGATGGGAGGGCCCCCCTCCAAGGAAGCTGCCTCCCCCAATCATGCCTCCTCGAGAATGTTTTTATTTCTTTACTGATGGATTTCATGCCTTTATATGCTATGACTCCTCTGGGTCATTTACATGATTTAAAACCCCTCGCCCGCCTCGCCACACGACCAGAATGTGTGTAGAACAACAGAGAATAAAGCTGGTAAGATCTGGGTTTGAGCAACCATGTTTTAGGGCCACTCTTGGGTCCATCCTTCCAAGGTCGGTAAAATGAGTACCCAGCTTGCTGGGGGGGGGGGCTCTGTGTAGCCTGCACACTGTAATTAAAAAAATTGTAAACCGCCCAGAGACTACTTAAAGTGGTATTGGGCGGTATATAAGCACAACACTTTGCTTTGCTTTTATTTATTTATTATTTATTTGTTGCATTTATATACCGCCGCATCTTCCTATAGTTACTCGGGGCGGTGAACAATAAAAATGAACAGGGAAGATAAGCATAAAAATTAGCAGGGAGTGATAAAAGTGGGGAGGAACCATACCCCACCAACAAGAGATGGCATTGGCGCAAAATCAAAATAAAATAAAATAAAATAAAAAGAATAAAATGAATAAAAGTAAATAAATGAAAATTAAAAATTAACTGAAAAGGTCACCAAAGGCCTCCCTGAATTGGGTTTTCAGGGCTTTCCTGAAGGCAGGCAGGGACACTGCAAGGCACAGCTCACTGGGAAGATGGTTCCACAACATGGGTCCCACCACAGGAAAGGTGCGGTCACGCGTACGCGATTTCTGCGCCTCTCTGGGTGTGGCCACCCTCAGTGAGCACGCCTGCGCCAATCTCGTGGGTCTGGACCCAGTTGACCTCTGGGAGATACGCTCCACCAGGTACTCTGGTCCCAAGCCGTGGAGGGCTTTGAAAATCAAAACCAGGACCTTGAATGACGGCATCAAAGGTAGCTGACAAATCAAGGAGCACCAACAGGGAGGAACACCCCCGCTTATTCTTTACACCTGTACTCCATTAGAAAAAAAAACTATATACTGAGCCACTGTGACATTGCACTTTTTACAGACTCCATCGTTAAGTCAATTAAACACATATAGAACTTTATTCATACATCCTGTCTAATATATATCTAATACATATATTTCACTATCTAATATCTGACTCTCGTTTGTGTGTGTGTGTGTGTGTGCACGTGTGTGCACGTGCACACGTGTATGCATGTGTATGTGTGTGTACGTGCGTGCATGGTGTTTATTTATTTGTTACATTTTCATACCGCCCATCTTCCAGAAGGAACTCTGGGCGGTTTACAACTAGTTAAAACGGCAATATAAACAAAAAGAGGGTGAAAGCCCTCAGGCAAGAGGCATCAAGGAGCGAGAAAGGGGGAAAGCCCATTCCGGCATGCTCCCTCTGGCCAATTTAATGAGCCAAGCTGGGCAAGGGTCGAAAGGGGAAGCCGCTGGCTGGCAATAAGCCATAGCCCTGGAGGCCTCCGCGGATAACACAGGCCCAAACTTGACCAGGCGAGGAGACTGAGGAGGTGAGGCTCCAGGGATAAGAGAGGAGGGTTTAAGGGCAACTGGAGTCCAGATTGGTGCGGATGGCCTCAATTTTAGATCTAAAATACGCTGCAAATTGCTCACTAGTGAACTCACTAGGAGGAGGCCTGGGCTGACCAGGATTGGAGAGGTCTCGAACCACCCAGAACAACTCCACCTGGCGGTTCGAGGCCTCACCAATTCTCAGGGAGGCACGAGATGTTCTAGTGTCCCTGATCGCATAAACATAACGGCTGGTCACCTGCTTAAGCACAGCCTTATTCGCTGCTGTCTGATCCGTTCTCCAGCTGCACTCAAGCTTCCTACGTTCTTGTTTCATCGCCCGCAGCTCGGCCGTGAACAACGGCGAGGAGCAAGCTCCACAACGGAGGAAGCACTTGGGGGCGATCCGGTCGACAGCCCCAGTGGCACCCACATACCACCTATCCACCAGGGCTTCAACTGGATCGTCAGCCAGACTGCCAGTGAGCTCCTGAAGGCCTCCATGAACCGTGCAGGGTCCAGGAGCCTTCAGGGTGGACCCAAACAAGGGTAAAAGCATTCCCTGCGGGGGCGGGCGGCGATCAACAGTGAAAATTTTAGCATATGATCTGACCATGATACAGGTAGGGGTAAGATACCTCCAACCCTCAGATAGGAATCTGATGATGTGGAGGTAAAAACTAGGTCCAGGGTATGGCCTGCACTATTGGTGGGGCAAACAACATGCTGAGATAGATTCATGGAAGTCATGGATTCCATGAATTCCAGAGCAGCTCAGAAAGTTCCTCCTCGCCATGCACGTTGAAGTCCCCAACCACCAAAAGGCGGGGGGGGGGGACTTCAACAGGGCAGCCGAGACCAACTCCGAGATCTTTGGAAAGGATTGTGCTGGGTTGCGGGGAGCACGGTACACCAGCACAATACCAAAATTATCTTGCTGAGCTACCAATAAGTGAAGACATTCTAACCCGGACACATCAATGCCGCAGATCTGCTAATATTAAGAGATTCCTGTAAACGATGGCCACCCCGACCCACCGACTCGCCTGCCCACTGGACCCGAAACCCGGGGGAGAGAGAAGCCCCCTGTGCCCACCCATGGTCTTGGTGATACATGCCAGGTCGGTTCTCTCATCCATGATAACATCGTGGATGATTGGGATCTTATTCTGAACCAACCTGGCATTAATGAGGAGGCAGGACAGGCTGGGGGCGCTGGCAGAGTGGCTCCCAGTTACGTGGCGGTGAGCAGGGGATCAGAACAGGGAACTGGCATCAACTGCCTGACCTGAGTTCTTCTTACCCAACTAATCCCCCGCTCCGAGCGTACCTCCCACGGCCAGACACCACTGAAATTGTAGTCCCTGCCGACATGGTGACCAAAAGGAAAAAACCTACAAAAGAACTACAAGAGATACAAAATGAATACAGATACACAGTTTACACAATTTGCAACTAATATAAAATAAAAAAGAAAATAATGAAAAACAATAAAACAATAGGATAACATAAAGGAATAAAAATAAAAATAAAATAAATAAAATAATAGAAAAGATAATATAAAGGAATAAAAATAAAAAATAGAGGACAAACGGTGAGCCTCAGAGTCAAATGGGCTCCTTCCTACGACGTCGTCAGTCGTGGCCTCAAGCTCGGGTTGCCACCTCGATCTTTCAAAAGACGACCAAAGCCACCGCCTCCAGCTTCAAGCCGGCTCTCCGGGCCTGGGAGGGCCCCGGGAAACCTCCGTGTCCGCCGCCTTGAGGCCAAGCCGCCCCCATGAGGCAGGGCAGCAGGGGAGGTTCACAGAGTCCACGAGGAGTCCACAGGGGGTCACGGAGGTCCACCGGGGTTTGACCCGATGGCTGGTCAGCCGGTCAGCAGCGTCTGCCCCCAGGCCCACAGCAAGTGATCCGGAGGGCTGCCGAGACACCGGACCTCGGCATCCAGAACAGAACTTAAATATATATCGCGCGCAGACACGCACACACACACACAAAGAGAGTATACGTAAAAAGCACATGGCAGTGTACTAGAAATTCAGTTGCAATATATCACGAAGGATGCAACACAGAATTACATCAGCAAGAGAGTTTAACATGGCAACAGACAGAGTAAAGTGATCTGACTTCCAGCAGATAGACCTCACTTGTAACATCTCCCTTGTATACAACTCTTCCAGCCATCACAGACTATATTGCAGCATCGGACGTTACATAGGGTTACATCAGCATATGTAAGCTGTACCAAATTATATCATTATACATGACATTATTTACTGTAAGATCTCCTGCTGTATGTCTGCAGAAGTGGACGTGTCCACAAAAAGTTACATTAAAATATGAAAGTTAGTCTTTGAGGTGCCACATGTATTGTGTCTTTTACTTTGTTTTGTATTATGTTTCTTAAAATTTTACCTGAAAGACACGGCCACCCTCTCTGAAACATCTCACTTAGCAGTTTGTTCCAAAGTGTAGGGGCGGTCTCAGAGATGGTCCGGTTTCGAGTAATCAATTTCTGGACCTCCTGGGAGTGGACACCCAAAGTGAGAGCTCCTGAGATATTCTGGTGTGTTGGGCCTCAGTTGACCTCTGGAACATTTGCTCTGTCAGGTACTCAGGTCCCAAGCCGTGGAGGGTTTGGAAGTCAAAATGTGTACCTTGAACCTTATTCAGGACACAAAGGGTAACCAGAATGACAGAAACAGGCTTCTCAATTCTAACATCCCAATGGCTTATCATTCCTGTGAGTAATGTAATGCCTAGCAAGGTGTCCAGCTTGACTGAACCTCTTTCCACACTCCAGACATTCAAATGGCTTTTCGCCTCTGTGGGTCCTGTGATGGCTAGCAAGGTTTCCAGCTTGACTGAACCTCTTTCCACACTCCAGACATTCAAATGGCTTTTCGCCTCTGTGGGTCCTGTGATGGCTAGCAAGGTTTCCAGCTTTACTGAACATCTTTCCACACTCCAGACATTCAAATGGCTTTTCGCCTGTGTGCATTCTGTGATGACTAGCAAGGTTTCCAGCTTGACTGAACCTCTTTCCACACTCCATACATTCAAACGGCTTTTCACCTGTGTGGGTCCTGTGATGCCTAGCAAGGTTTCCAGCTTGACTGAACCTCTTTCCACACTCCAGACATTCAAATGGCTTATCGCCTCTGTGGGTCCTGTGATGGCTAGCAAGGTTTCCAGCTTTACTGAACATCTTTCCACACTCCATACATTCAAACGGCTTCTCGCCTGTGTGGATTCTGTGATGACTAGCAAGGATTCCAGAATGAATGAACCTCTTTCCACATTCCAGACATTCAAATGGCTTCTCGCCTGTGTGGGTCCTGTGATGCCTAACAAGGCTTCCAGAATCACTGAACCTCTTTCCACACTCCAGACATTCAAAAGGCTTCTTATCTGTGTGCATTCTGTGATGACTAGCAAGGTTTCCAGCTTGACTGAACCTCTTTCCACACTCCAGACATTCAAAAGGCTTCTCGCCTGTGTGGATTCTGTGATGCTTAGCAAAGCTTCCAGAATTACTGAACCTCTTCCCACACTCCAGACATTCAAATGGCTTCTCGCCTGTGTGCATTCTGTGATGGCTAGCAAGGCTTCCAGAATCACTGAACCTCTTTCCACACTCCAGACATTCAAATGGCTTCTCGCCTGTGTGGACTCTGTGATGCTTAGCAAGGTCTCCAGAATCAGTGAACCTCTTTCCACACTCCATACATTGAAACGGCTTCTCGCCTGTGTGGCTCCTGTGATGCCTAGCAAGGTTTCCAGCTTGACTGAACCTCTTTCCACACTCCAGACATTCAAAGTCTTCTCATCTATGTGCATTCTGTGATGACTAGCAAGGTTTCCAGCTTGACTGAACCTCTTTCCACACTCCAGGCATTCTAATGGCTTCTCCCCTTGTTGGATTTTCCTATGGGAACACATTGTTGAGGTGCTAGCAAAAGATTTCCCCCACTTGACATGCTCATTCCTTTCTTCTCCTTTGGATGTTTTCTGAACCGCTTGGTCTTCCTCCTGACAAGTAATAGGTTTGTCCACCTTTACATCTATCTGTTTTCCTTCTAAGCTTCCTTCCTTCTGGTTTGATTCTCAACACCCTCTTTTGCATCTGAATATTCAGCCTCTTCCTCTGGCGCCTGGTGTCCTCCTCTTTGATTTCTTCTCTACAGCATCTTACCTGCAAAATATAAATAAACACAACCCCACCCCCCAGAATTTCAAATTAAGTAACAAACCAAATGCACTGTCATGGAGGAGGCAGGAGAATGAGACACAACTCCAGGGTGGACCTATCTCCACCTGCCTCAGTGAGGAGGCCCATTGTGGCACCAGTGAATATCCTGAGTAAAACCAGGGGATTTATCCCACTCCTCCTGTGACAATCTGTGAGGAAATGGTTCTCTTCCGTGGTGGGAAAGGTCTCGTGAGGTTCTAGGTAAGAAACGGATGCAAATTGTTCCACAGCCCCCTGCAGTTTAATCACCCCAAACTATTTATTTCAAATATTGCTACCCTGCTTTTCTCATTAAAAGAGACCCAGGGTGGCTCAACTCTGCTTAGGGGTTTGGGCCTCACGCAGGAGTTTCCAAACTTCGGCCCGCCATATGTTTTGGACTGCAATTCCCACAGTCATAGAATCATAAGAGTTGGAAGTGACCTCAAGGGCCATCCAGTCCAACCCCTCCTCCGCCATGCTGATTGAGACGTACAAAATAATGCAGGGCATGAGTAAAGTGGATAGAGGGAAGCTCTTTTCCCTCTCACAAAATACCAGAACTAGGGGACATGCACTCAAATTGAGGGCTGGGAGAGTAAGAACAGACAAGGTTGGGGGGGGGGACTTTCCCCCTCCTTCCTGCAAACAGTCAGGGGGGAGGAGGAGGCCTGGTTCCTTTTATTGGGGGGGGGATTACCTCTTCTCTCCCCCCCTCCATTCCCTGTCCCGGTTGGGTCTTAAAAAGCTTTTTCCTTGCGGGGGGGGGGAGAGAAAAGGATAGGCAGGGGGAGGTTCGGGGGGTAGGGGGCAAATTTACGCCTCTTTCTCTCTCCAGACCCCCCCCCCACGGATTCCATCAGCAACGCCCCCTTTCCCCCCAATAGCATTGCAACCCCCCCATTGCAATTGTACCACCCACCTCCTCCTCCTCCTCTTCCTTGGGGGGGGGTCTCTGTTTTCCTCCCCTCCTTGCCACTCTAGGAAGCGGGACTCGCTGCCCTCCCACCCCCCTTGGAGGATCGACTACTGCCCCCTCGCCCCCCCTCTCCAACGCTCCCCCTCCTCCCCCTTTGCACTCTCCCCCCGTTTGTACTCTCCGGGGTGCCTCTCTCTTCCTTCCCAAAGCCCCCACCCAACATAAATGCAGAGGGGAGGGGGTGGGTGTTCATTATAGCCCTCTTCAAGAGCAGCTCCTCCCCCCCCAATCCCACAATGGGGGCATTTCCTCCCCCCTCCCCGCCACTCTAGGGATCCTCACTCGCTCCTCTGGGCGTCCCTTTTTGTGGAGGGTGGGGGAGAGGAGGAGGGGGTCGTGCCATTGGGGTGGGGGGTTGGCCCGAGCAATGGAGGGGGGGTCTCTGGGGGAGGCAGGACGGGTTTTCCCCTCTTGATCTCCCCCCCTCTGGCAGCACCATTGCCAGAGGAGGAGGAGGAGGAGGAAGAGGTGGAGGAGGAGAGCAGACAAAGGAGGGCACGCCCCCACCACCCACAGTCCTCCAAGGGGGGGGCAGAGCAGCAGCGAGAGACTGCCTTCCTAGAGCAGCCGGGAAGGGGAGGGGGAGTGCTTCCCCTCCCCCAATAAAAGGCTCTGGAGAGCAAAGGAGGTCCCCCCACCCCAGAAGGAGGAGGAGGAGGAGGAGGAAGGAGGTCTCTGCAATTGGGGGAGCCATTGCTATTGGGGGGAGGAAGGGATGCCTTGGGGGAGGAAAGGTGTCGAGGGGGGCTAAGGAAGAAAGAGGAAGGGGCTTTGCTGATGAAATCCGTAGGGGGGGTCCCAGGAGAGAAGCACCCCTCCACAGAAACTGGCACGTCCGGAGGGGGAAGGAGGCGTCAAATTGCCCCCTCCCTCTAATCCCCCCATCACTCCTCCTTCCTTTTCTCTCCCCCCCCCTTGATATGGAGGAGGAGGAGGAGGAAGGGGGAAACAATGAACACCCCCCTTGGAGAAATCGGAGCCGCCAAGGAAAAAGGAGTGTGGAAGCAGCTTTTAAAGGGCCGGACTAAGGGGGGGGAGAGAAAGGTTGTCTTGTTCCTGCAATAGATCCCCCCCTCCGGAAGAGGAGCAGGGGGGGAAGGGAGGCCACTCCATGGGAGGGGAGAGGGGGAGAGAATGGTGGGAGGGGGGATCTCGGGAGGAGGGGTGGGGAGGCTCAACAGGGAGGGAGGGAAGGAGAGGGGTGTCCGAAGTCTGCAGACGCCCCCCCAACAGGATATACTCCCCCCTCCGGAGACCCCCAGGCTGGATCTCACCCTCTGCCCCAAAGAGTGGCTTCTTTTTGTATTGGGGGTCAACCTACAAGTGAGGGGGCTGGGGAGGGAAGGGAGAGGAGGTCAAGGAGGAGAGGGTGGTGTCCCCCTCGTTTCCACCCTCCCTGCTGCCCCCCCCAGTCAAGCGTCCCTAGCCCAGGGAGGGTCTTGAACCCCCAGTCTCATCATCGCCCACTTTATCCGGGGAAGGAAGGAAGGGGGGAGGGAGGGGTCCAGACCCACACAAGGGGGGGATGCCTTGGAGGAGCCCCGGGGCCTCCTGCTTCTATGCCCCCTCAAAAGCAACACACGACCAGTCACGCTCGCTCACGCTGGCCAGTCCCCCGGATTCAATGAATGGCTGCACCCAAACTATGAATGTAGCTAGAAAATCCTGGACCCCCTGGCTCTCCCCCAAAGTGCCTCTCAAAGAGAAAACCAGGGACCGACTGCAGGAGAGGTGGGGTGATTCCCCTTCTCTCTCCCTCGTGAGAAATTTCGCATCTTGCTTCCGAACAATCTTCTTCTGAAACGAGGGATGGTGGGCAAGGGGCCCTGAGAAGCTGGTTTGGGGGGCTTCCCTTCATGGGGCGTTTCTCCATCAAAACCTTCTAGCAACTCCTCCTTGCTGCCTTGCAGAGCATTCCCCCCCCCTGGTGTTTTGGTCCAGGAGGCGCCATTCAGGGCCATTGGCTCTACAAAAGGCCACCTCTTGGTCCCTGGATAGAAACCCCGTCTCTCGGCCTCCCTTTTCGGCTGACCTGTTGGTAGAGGGGGTGGGGGGATCTTCAAGAGGGCCGGAGGTCGGAAGGGAGTCAGTCATGGTCGCCACAACTGACCCAAATCCCAGCCTGGCCTTCCTGTCATTAATTTGATTTTCCCTTTTCAATGGCCAGGATCCTTTGAGGAGGTGATTCCGTATTTCCCCCCCAACAAAGAGTTGGATCTACTGAATCCAGGAGGGGGATCCCTGCCTGAGGGGGATCCCTTTGGGCATTCTGGGAAGGAGGTCTGTCCAGGTAAGGGTCCCTTGGCCTCCTGGTTAAAGAGGAAGAAGGGTAGTTTTGGTTGCCCTGATGGGAGGGCCCCCCTCCAAGGAAGCTGCCTCCCCCCCCCCCCAATCATGCCTCCTCGAGAATGTTTTTATTTCTTTACTGATGGATTTCATGCCTTTATATGCTATGACTCCTCTGGGTCATTTACAGGAGTTAAAACCCCTCGCCCGCCTCGCCACACGACCAGAATGTGTGTAGAACAACAGAGAATAAAGCTGGTAAGATCTGGGTTTGAGCAACCATGTTTTAGGGCCACTCTTGGGTCCATCCTTCCAAGGTCGGTAAAATGAGTACCCAGCTTGCTGGGGGGGGGGGCTCTGTGTAGCCTGCACACTGTAATTAAAAAAATTGTAAACCGCCCAGAGACTACTTAAAGTGGTATTGGGCGGTATATAAGCACAACACTTTGCTTTGCTTTTATTTATTTATTATTTATTTGTTGCATTTATATACCGCCGCATCTTCCTATAGTTACTCGGGGCGGTGAACAATAAAAATGAACAGGGAAGATAAGCATAAAAATTAGCAGGGAGTGATAAAAGTGGGGAGGAACCATACCCCACCAACAAGAGATGGCATTGGCGGCGATCAAAATAAAATAAAATAAAATAAAAAGAATAAAATGAATAAAAGTAAATAAATGAAAATTAAAAATTAACTGAAAAGGTCACCAAAGGCCTCCCTGAATCAATGGGTTTTCAGGGCTTTCCTGAAGGCAGGCAGGGACCCTGCAAGGCGCAGCTCACTGGGAAGATGGTTCCACAACATGGGTCCCACCCCAGGAAAGGTGCGGTCACGCGTACGCGATTTCTGCGCCTCTCTGGGTGTGGCCACCCTCAGTGAGCACGCCTGTGCCAATCTCGTGGGTCTGGACCCAGTTGACCTCTGGGAGATACGCTCCACCTGGTACTCTGGTCCCAAGCCATGGAGGGCTTTGAAAATCAAAACCAGGACCTTGAACGACGGCATCAAAGGTAGCTGACAAATCAAGGAGCACCAACAGGGAGGAACACCCCCGCTTATTCTTTACACCTGTACTCCATTAGAAAAAAAAACTATATACTGAGCCACTGTGACGTTGCACTTTTTACAGACTCCATCGTTAAGTCAATTAAACACATATAGAACTTTATTCATACATTCTGTCTAATACATATCTAATACATATATTTCACTATCTAATATCTGACTCTCGTTTGTGTGTGTGTGTGTGTGTGCACGTGTGTGCACGTGCACACACGTGTATGCATGTGTATGTGTGTGTACGTGCGTGCATGGTGTTTATTTATTTGTTACATTTTCATACCGCCCATCTTCCAGAAGGAACTCTGGGCGGTTTACAACTAGTTAAAAACGGCAATATAAACAAAAAAGAGGGTGAAAGCCCTCAGGCAAGAGGCATCAAGGAGCGAGGAAAGGGGGGAAAGCCCATTCCGGCATGCTCCCTCTGGCCAATTTAATGAGCCAAGCTGGGCAAGGGTCGAAAGGGGAAGCCGCTGGCTGGCAATAAGCCATAGCCCTGGAGGCCTCCGCGGATAACACAGGCCCAAACTTGACCAGGCGAGGAGACTGAGGAGGTGAGGCTCCAGGGATAAGAGAGGAGGGTTTAAGGGCAACTGGAGTCCAGATTGGTGCGGATGGCCTCAATTTTAGATCTAAAATACGCTGCAAATTGCTCACTAGTGAACTCACTAGGAGGAGGCCTGGGCTGACCAGGATTGGAGAGGTCTCGAACCACCCAGAACAACTCCACCTGGCGGTTCGAGGCCTCACCAATTCTCAGGGAGGCACGAGATGTTCTAGTGTCCCTGATCGCATAAACATAACGGCTGGTCACCTGCTTAAGCACAGCCTTATTCGCTGCTGTCTGATCCGTTCTCCAGCTGCACTCAAGCTTCCTACGTTCTTGTTTCATCGCCCGCAGCTCGGCCGTGAACAACGGCGAGGAGCAAGCTCCACAACGGAGGAAGCACTTGGGGGCGATCCGGTCGACAGCCCCAGTGGCACCCACATACCACCTATCCACCAGGGCTTCAACTGGATCGTCAGCCAGACTGCCAGTGAGCTCCCTGAAGGCCTCCATGAACCGTGCAGGGTCCAGGAGCCTTCAGGGTGGACCCAAACAAGGGTAAAGCATTCCCTGCGGGGCGGGGCGGCGATCAACAGTGAAAATTTTAGCATATGATCTGACCATGATACAGGTAGGGGTAAGATACCTCCAACCCTCAGATAGGAATCTGATGATGTGGAGGTAAAAACTAGGTCCAGGGTATGGCCTGCACTATTGGTGGGGCAAACAACATGCTGAGATAGATTCATGGAAGTCATGGATTCCATGAATTCCAGAGCAGCTCCAGAAAGTTCCTCCTCGGCATGCACGTTGAAGTCCCCAACCACCAAAAGGCGGGGGGACTTCAACAGGGCAGCCGAGACCAACTCCGAGATCTTTGGAAAGGATTGTGCTGGGTTGCGGGGAGCACGGTACACCAGCACAATACCAAAATTATCTTGCTGAGCTACCAATAAGTGAAGACATTCTAACCCGGGACACATCAATGCCGCAGATCTGCTAATATTAAGAGATTCCCTGTAAACGATGGCCACCCCCCGACCCACCGACTCGCCTGCCCACTGGACCCGAAACCCGGGGGGGGGGAGAGAGAAGCCCCCCCCCTCTGTGCCCACCCATGGTCTTGGTGATACATGCCAGGTCGGTTCTCTCATCCATGATAACATCGTGGATGATTGGGATCTTATTCTGAACCAACCTGGCATTAATGAGGAGGCAGGACAGGCTGGGGGCGCTGGCAGAGTGGCTCCCAGTTACGTGGCGGTGAGCAGGGGATCAGAACAGGGAACTGGCATCAACTGCCTGACCTGAGTTCTTCTTACCCAACTAATCCCCCCCGCTCCGAGCGTACCTCCCACGGCCAGACACCACTGAAATTGTAGTCCCTGCCGACATGGTGACCAAAAGGAAAAAACCTACAAAAGAACTACAAGAGATACAAAATGAATACAGATACACAGTTTACACAATTTGCAACTAATATAAAATAAAAAGAAAATAATGAAAAACAATAAAACAATAGGATAACATAAAGGAATAAAAATAAAAATAAAATAAATAAAATAATAGAAAAGATAATATAAAGGAATAAAAATAAAAAATAGAGGACAAACGGTGAGCCTCAGAGTCAAATGGGCTCCTTCCTACGACGTCGTCAGTCGTGGCCTCCAAGCTCGGGTTGCCACCTCGATCTTTCAAAAGACGACCAAAGCCACCGCCTCCAGCTTCAAGCCGGCTCTCCGGGCCTGGGGAGGGCCCCCCGGGAAACCTCCGTGTCCGCCGCCTTGAGGCCAAGCCGCCCCCATGAGGCAGGGCAGCAGGGGAGGTTCACAGAGTCCACGAGGAGTCCACAGGGGGTCCACGGAGGTCCACCGGGGTTTGACCCGATGGCTGGTCAGCCGGTCAGCAGCGTCTGCCCCCAAGGCCCACAGCAAGTGATCCGGAGGGCTGCCGAGACACCCGGACCTCGGCATCCAGAACAGAACTTAAATATATATCGCGCGCAGACACGCACACACACACACAAAGAGAGTATACGTAAAAAGCACATGGCAGTGTACTAGAAATTCAGTTGCAATATATACGAAGGATGCAACACAGAATTACATCAGCAAGAGAGTTTAACATGGCAACAGACAGAGTAAAGTGATCTGACTTCCAGCAGATAGACCTCACTTGTAACATCTCCCTTGTATACAACTCTTCCAGCCATCACAGACTATATTGCAGCATCGGACGTTACATAGGGTTACATCAGCATATGTAAGCTGTACCAAATTATATCATTATACATGACATTATTTACTGTAAGATCTCCTGCTGTATGTCTGCAGAAGTGGACGTGTCCACAAAAAGTTACATTAAAATATGAAAGTTAGTCTTTAAGGTGCCACATGTTTTGTGTCTTTTGCTTTGTTTTGTATTATGTTTCTTAAATTTTTGCCTGAAAAACACGGCCACCCTCTCTGAAACATCTCACTTAGCAGTTTGTTCCAAAGTGTAGGGGCGGCCTCAGAGATGGTCCGGTTTCGAGTAATCAATTTCTGGACCTCCCTGGGAGTGGACACCCAAAGTGAGAGCTCCTGAGATATTCTGGTGTGTTGGGCCTCAGTTGACCTCTGGAACATTTGCTCTGTCAGGTACTCAGGTCCCAAGCCGTGGAGGGTTTTGGAAGTCAAAATGTGTACCTTGAACCTTATTCAGGACACAAAGGGTAACCAGAATGACAGAAACAGGCTTCTCAATTCTAACATCCCAATGGCTTATCATTCCTGTGAGTAATGTAATGCCTAGCAAGGTGTCCAGCTTGACTGAACCTCTTTCCACACTCCAGACATTCAAATGGCTTTTCGCCTCTGTGGGTCCTGTGATGGCTAGCAAGGTTTCCAGCTTGACTGAACCTCTTTCCACACTCCAGACATTCAAATGGCTTTTCGCCTCTGTGGGTCCTGTGATGGCTAGCAAGGTTTCCAGCTTTACTGAACATCTTTCCACACTCCAGACATTCAAATGGCTTTTCGCCTGTGTGCATTCTGTGATGACTAGCAAGGTTTCCAGCTTGACTGAACCTCTTTCCACACTCCATACATTCAAATGGCTTCTCACCTGTGTGGATTCTGTGATGCCTAGCAAGGTTTCCAGCTTGACTGAATCTCTTTCCACACTCCAGACATTCAAATGGCTTATCGCCTCTGTGGGTCCTGTGATGCCTAGCAAGGTTTCCAGATTGACTGAACCTCTTTCCACACTCCAGACATTCAAACGGCTTCTCGCCTGTGTGGATTCTGTGATGCCTAGCAAGGTGTCCAGAATGAATGAACCTCTTTCCACACTCCAGACATTCAAATGGCTTCTCGCCTGTGTGGATTCTGTGATGCTTAGCAAGGCTTCCAGAATCACTGAACCTCTTTCCACACTCCAGACATTCAAAAGGCTTCTTATCCTGTGTGGATTCTGTGATGCTTAGCAAGGTTTCCAGAAATACTGAACCTCTTTCCACACTCCAGACATTCAAATGGCTTCTCGCCTGTGTGGATTCTGTGATGCTTAGCAAGGCTTCCAGAATCACTGAACCTCTTTCCACACTCCAGACATTCAAATGGCTTCTCGCCTGTGTGGATTCTGTGATGGCTAGCAAGGCTTCCAGAATGACTGAACCTCTTTCCACACTCCAGACATTCAAATGGCTTCTCGCCTGTGTGGATTCTGTGATGCTTAGCAAGGTGTCCAGAATGACTGAACCTCTTTCCACACTCCAGACATTCAAACGGCTTCTCGCCTGTGTGGATTCTGTGATGGCTAGCAAGGTGTCCAGCATGACTGAACCGCTTTCCACACTCCAGACATTCAAACAGCTTCTCGCCTGTGTGGATTCTGTGATGCCTAGCAAGGTGTTCACCTCGACTGAACCTCTTTCCACACTCCAGACATTCAAATGGCTTCTCCTGTTGGTGAATATTCTTATGGGGACTATTTGTTGATGTGCTAGTAAAATATTTTTCACGCTTGCCATGCTCATTCCTTTCCTCTGGTTTCGATGTTTTCGGGACTTCTTGGTCTTCCTCCTGACAAGGAATAGATTTGTCCATGTTTCGATCTATTTGTTTTCCTTCTTAGGTTCTTCCTTCGGGTTTGATTCTCAACACCCTCTTTTGCACCTGAATATTCAACCTCTTCCTCTGATGCTTGGGAGTCCTCCTCTTTTATTTCTTCTCTACAGTATCTTACCTGCAAAATATAAATGAAACACAAAAACAGAGCTTTAAATCAAAACAACAAACCCACTGCCATGGAGGAGGCAGGAGGATGAGACACAAGCTTCAGGATCCTTGGTCTATGGAACTCCCTGCCAGGAGAAGTGGTGACACCTGTCAGCCTTGACCGCTTTAACAAAGATTTGGACGAGTTAATGGAGAACAAGGGGATGAATGGCTATCAATATGGATGTCTAAGGACAACCTCTGACTTGGAGAGAGAGGCAGGAACTTTCTTGATGCCATTGGCAGGGAATTGTAAGCAGGGGAGGACATCTGCTTGGGAATACCCTGAAGCCAATGGTGAGCCACCGCTATGTAAGACAGAACGCTGGACTGGGTGGGCTGTGATGGCCTCTTCCAGCAAGGCTGCTCTTCTGTTCTTTTACTCTTAACGTCAGGAGTACAAAACCCAAAATCTATCAGGAGCTGGAGAGGCCAGGGGGAAGGCTCCACCTTTGCCTGACTTTGGGTCATATTCCTTCATTTAAAGTCTGTGGCTCTCTTTGCGGGGGGGGGGGGGGGGGGGGGTGTCAATATTTCATTTTTCTTTCACTGCTTATATGGCGAGGTGGGTGAGGGGTTTTAACTCCTTTAAATGACCCTGAGGAGTCATATCATATAAATGCATGAAATCCATCAGTAAAGAAAGAAAAACATTTGAGAGAAGGCATGCTGGGGGGCGGGAGGCAGGTTCTTTTCCCTCCCATCAGGGCAACCAAAACTACCCTTCTTTCCCTTTAACCAGGAGGCCAAAGGGAACCCTTACCTGGTTGGACCTCTTTCCCAGAACCCCAGAGGGACACCCTCAGGCAGGATCCCCCTCCTGGATTCAGTAGATCTCCTGCTTGTCGGGAGGGGGAATATAGAATCACCTCTTCAAAGGATCCTGGCAGCTGAAAAGATAAAATCAAAGTAATAAGGGGAAGTCCAGGCTGGGATTTTTAACAGGAAGAGGAGGAGGAGGAGGAATGGGGGGTTGTGGGTAGGTTCCTTCTGTCCTTCTCTCTCTGTCCTCCCCCCCCCATTCCTTCTCCTAGTCTTTTATCTGAATGTCCTTGGTTGTTTTTCTTATGGGTGGGAGGGAGGCACAACCTTCCACAACCCCCCTTTAAAGACCCCCTCCATGGCACAAGCCCCCTCCCCTCCTCTTCTTCTTCTTGTTTTTCCCTCTCACCTATTTTTGTCTGTCCCTAAAAGCTTCGTCCGCCCTTTTTTTTTTTGGGGGGGGGAGAGAAGAGATCTAGTAGAGGAGGAGGGTTATTTTGGGGGGGGCTGGATCTGGCCCCTTTCATTCCTTTCCCACCTTTCCCTCCCCCTCCCTCTTCCTTCCAAATCAAAATAGGGGGAGCTTGGGGGGAGGGAAATTTAACACCTCCTTTTCTCTCTGGATCCCTAAAGAAGTGTGCGGTGTATGGGGGGCTCTTTCCTTCTGGGACCCCCACCAACACCCCATCACGAATTTCAACAAGCCCCCCTCCTCCCCCAATTCCCCCAGCTCCAGCTCCCCCTCCATGGCATTGCAACACCCCCATTGCACAACCCTCCTCCTCCTCTCCAGAGCCTTTTTTTGGGGGGGGGGGAGGGAAATCCTCGCGCAAAGCTGCCCCCCACCACCACCTGGGGGGGATCCTGCTGAATTACCAAAAGAAGGAGGAAGGAGGGAGGGAGGAAGAGGGCCCACGAGGTCTTTTTCCTTGCCCCCCTTGATCTCCCCCCCTCTGGCAGGACTCGAACCATCGCTCTCCAAGGGGGGGGGAAGCAGTGAGAGACTGCCTTCCTAGAGCGGCGGGGAAGGGCAGGGGGTGTGCTTCCCCCTCCCCTCCCCCCCAATAAAAGGCTCTGGAGAGCAAAAGGACCCCCCCACCCCAGAAGGAGGAGGAGGAGGAGGAGGTCTGTGCAATTGGGGTGGGGGGGAGGCATTCCTATGGGGGATGGGGGAGGAAGGGATGCCTTGGGGGAGGAAGGGCGTGGGGGGGGGCTAAGGAAGGAAAAGGAAGGGCCCCCTCCATCTAAGACCCCCATCATTCCTCCTTCCTTTCCTCTCGCCCTCCCCTTGATATGGAGGAGGAGGGAGGGGGGAAGACACTGAACAGCCCCCCTGGAGGAATCGGGGCCCGATCCAGGCAAAAAAAAACCCAAGCCCTCCTCCTCCCCTTTCTCACCCCCCCAAAGGTAAAAGGAGGGTGGGAGCAGCTTATAGATTCCCCCCCCCATGGAGGAGGAGGGGGAAAAGGGAGGGCACTCCAGGGGAGCAGGGAGGGGGGAGGGAATGGTGGGAGGGGGGATCTCGGGAGGAGGGGTGGGGTGGGGGGCTTGACTGGGAGGGAGGGAAGGAGAGGGGTGTCCGAAGTCTGCAGACCCCCCCAACAGGATATACTTCCCCCCCTCCAGAGACCCCCCAGGCCCTGCCCCTCCACCCTGGCTGCTACGGCTTCAGGGAACACCCCCTCTGCCCCATGGACTGGCTTCTTTTTGTATGGGGGGGTCAACCTACAAGGGGGGGCTGGGGAGGGAAGGGAGAGAAGGTCCAAGGAGGAGAGGGAGGGTGGTGTCCCCCCCTTGTTTCCACCCTCCCTGCTGCCCCCCCCCAGTCAAGCGTCCCTGGCCCAAGGAGGGGTTTGAACCCCCAGTCTCATCATCACCCACTTTATCCGGAGAGGGAGGGAGGGAGGGGTCCAGACCCACACAAGGGGGGGATGCACTGGGGGAGCCCTGGGGCCTCCTGCTTCTCTGCACATGGGCAGAGGGCTTCTCTCCTGACCCCCCCACCTGAGAACTCATGTGGGAACAGAAATCAGACGGAAGGGGGGGAGTCCAGGTCCCATGGCTCTCTGGCCGGTCCCAGCGGGATCCAAGGAAGAGCCCCAGCCAAACTATGAACGTAGCCAGATAAATCCTACAACCCCCCCCCCAGGGTCAAGCCCTCCCCCCTCCCCGCAAGTGCCTTTCAAAGAGAAAAATTGGGGTAAGATACTAGAAATAGCTAAATAGACCGGAGCGGGGGGGGAATGATTTCTAGGACAGGTGGGGCCATAAGAAGTTTCTGATCTTGCTTCCGAATAATTTTCTTCTGAAATGAAGACTGAGGGGGAAAGAGGCCTGAGAAGCTGGTTTTGGGGGGGGGGCTTCCCTGCACAGGGTGTTGTTCATCAGAAGATTCCCCTCCCCCCAAGAGCAGACCCTTCTGGGAAAGTCCTCCTGGTTGCCTTGCAGAGCATTTTTTTCCTGGTGTTTTGGTCCAGGGTGCACCATTCAGGGCCATTGGCTCTACAAAAGGCCCGTTCGTGGTTGCTGGATAGAAATCCCATCTCTCGGCCTCCCTTTTCAGCTGACCTGTTGTTAGAAGGGGGGGGGAATCTTCAAGAGGGCCGGAGGTCAGGAGGTAGTCATGATGTAACCACAACCTTTAAAAATTCCAGGCTGGACTTCCCATTATTAATTTGATTTGCCCTTTTCAGCAGCCAGGATCCTTTGAGGAGGTGATTCCATATTTCCCCCCACAGCAAAGGGGATCTACTGAATCCAGGACAGGGATCATAAGAACATAAGAAGAACCCTGCTGGATCAGGCCAAGAAGGGCCCATCTAGTCCAGCTTCCTCTATCTCACAGTGGCCCCACCAGATGCCTCTAGGAGCGCACGAGACTAGATCTCTGTCTCCTGATACCACTCCCCTGCATCTGGCCCTTAAAGTACCCCCGTTTTAAGCCTGGAGATTACACATCTCCATCATGGTTTGTAACCCGTGATGGACTTTTCCTCCAGGAATCTGTCCAATCCCCTTCTGAAGGCATCCAGGCCAGATGCCATCACCACCTCCTGTGGCAGGGAGTTCCACAGACTAACAACGTGCTGGGTGAAAAAATATTTTCTTTTGTCTGTTCTTACTCTCCTAGCCCTCAATTTGATTATGCAGGCTACACATAACAGCCCCACGCCTTCCCCTTACAAGCTGGGTACTAATTTTACCTGCTTCGCAAGGACGGAAGGCTGAGTGAACCTTGAGCCACCATCCTGGGATTGAACCCTGGGTCGTGAGCCATTTTGGGCTCCAGTACAGCAGTTTATCTACTGTGCCACAAGGATATTAGTGCTAATACCAGTGACTTTTGTCTTCTTGAATGGATTGTTGTGCTCAGCTGTTTTTAAATGTGTTTTTAGTATCGATTTTATTGAGCATTTAAAATATTATACTTGTTTCATCCTTTTTTAAAAAAATATTTGTACACTCACTGTTTTTGGCTTTTAAATGTTGTTTTTTTAATGGCTGCAAGCCGCCTTGGCTCCTTTTAAGAACGGCAGGGCAGAAATATTGTAAATAAATAATATTTAGGCAGAAGACGGCGAGGGGGAGGAGTTGGACCTGCCTAAATGGGGCCTTATAGGAAAGAGGAAGTCCCTGGTAGAAACAATGTCCGTGAAGGGACTGGGGCCCATACCTTTCAGAGAAGCAACCACTTCGACCAGGGAGACAGCTTCCCCTAGAGTGAAAATGGCCACACACCATTTATTTATTTGTTTATATATTTATATACCGCCCGTCTTCCAAAGAAACTGCGGGCGGTAAACAAATATCAACAAGACAACCGCCTGTTATTCCAGAAATCAAGAATTTCACAGACTTCTCGGCAGATCCCTGCCTGAGGGGGTCCCTTTGGGGTTCTGAGAAAGAGGTCCGTCCAGGGAAGGGTCCCTTGGCCTCCTGGTTAAAGAGGAAGAAGGGTAGTTTTGGTTGCCCTGATGGGATGCCCCCCTCCTCGAAAGAAGCTGCCTCCCCCATCATGCCTCCTCAAGAATGTTTTTATTTCTTTACTGATGGATTTCAATACATCTCTATACTACGACTCCTCTGGGTCATTTAAAGGAGTTAAAACCCCTCGCCCACCTCGCCATATAAGCAGTGAGTGAAAAATGAATTATTGACAACAGCCCCCACACACACACACAAAGACAGTCACGGGCCTGGACTCTAAATCAGGCATGCTCAAACTTTGGCCCTCCAGATGTTTTGGACCACAACTCCCAGAGTCCTTTGTCATTGGCCATCTAAGGTTAGAATTCTGGGAGTTGTGGTCCAAAACATCTGGAGGGCCGAAGTTTGGCCGTGCCTGCTCTCGATGAAGGAAGGGGGCTCGTCTCCAGACTCGGGGGGGGGGAGCCTTCCCACCCTCGCCTGCCGTGTTTTGCACTTCAACCCTTGGCGGGGCCGAAGGTTGGACCCCCGAGTTTCCATCCTTCCCCTCTTCCTCTTGCAACGCCCTCCTCCACCCTCCTGTTGCAAGGTTATCCCCTAGGAAAGAATGGAAACTGGTGCACCAGAACGAATCAGGTGAATTTCCATGATTTCTTCCTATGGGGAAATTTGGTTCAGTTTACGAGTATTTTGGTTTACCAGCTTTTTTCCCCCCTGGAACGGAATTCATTTTCACAACTAACTGGGCTGTCCCTTGTCCTAAATAAGAACAGGAGAACAGAAGAAGGGCGGCCGTGCTGGAGACACAGAGATCTAGTCCCATGAGCTCCCCTTGAGGCATCTGGTGGGGCCACAAGGTGAGATCCAGGAAGAAGCTGGACTAGATGGGCCCTTCTTGGCCTCATCCAGCATGAGGGCTCTTCTTAGGTTCTAACACCCCCCAATTTAATCAGCATAGCCCCCTCTTCCTCCATCTCCCCCCAGAAAAAGGACGCCCAGGGGGTTCCATTTTACTCCCCCATTCCCATCCCCAGAGCCCCCTCTCCTCCGACCCCCCTCCCCATATCTCCCCCACCGCCCCCCTCCCGTCCTATTGCAGGAACCTCCTCCTGGATGGGGGGGGCAGAGCTTTCCCCTCCTTCCTGCAAACAGTCAGTGGGGGGGGGAGGAGGCCTGGTTCCTTTTTATGGGGGGGGGATTACGAAAAAGCTTCTCCCTCCCTCCTTTTTCCTTGCGGGTGGGGGGAGAGAAAAGGGAAGGCGGGGGAGGTTCGGGGGTTAAAGGGGGCAAATTTACGCCTCTTTCTCTCTCCAGACCCCCCCCCCCACGGATTCCATCAGCAACGCCCCCCTTCCTCCTTCCCCCCATTGGCATTGCAACCCCCCCAATTGCAATTGCACCACCCACCTCCTCCTCCTCCTCCTCCTTCTTGGGGGTGTGTGTGTCTCTCTTTTCCTCCCCTCCTTCCAGCAACCACAGAGGAGAGCCTTCTCTTTTTTTGGGGGGGGATTAATAGTCTGGTGGAGAAGAGGCCCCTCCCTGGGAGCCTTTCGGGTTTCCTGCCTCTCTAGGAAGCGGGACTCGCTGCCCTCCCGCCCCCCCTTGGAGGACCGAATACTGCCCCCCTCGTGGGCCCAGCCCCCCTCCAACGCTCCCCCCCCCCCCATTGCACTCCCCCCCTTTGCACTCTCCCGGGGGTCTCTCCTTCCTTCCTATGAAGCCCCCCAAACATAAAGGCTGGAGGGAGGGAGGGGGGGGGGTGTTCATTATAGCCCTCTTCAAAAGCAGCTCCCCCCCCCCCACAATCCCGGGGGCCTTCATTTCCTCCCCCTCCCCTGCCACTCTAGGGATCCTCACTCGGTCCTCTGGGCATCCCTTTTTGGGGGGGGGGGTGGGGTGGGGGTCGTGCCATTGGGGGTGGGGGTTTGGCGCGAGTAATGGAGGGGGGACTCTAGGGGGGAGGAGAGAGGGGAGGGTTCCCCCCATCACTCTCCCACCACCACCACTGGCAGGACCGGGGACTCTGAACCATCGCCGGAGGAGGAGGAGGAGACAGGAGGAGGAGGAGGTCCACAGTCCTGGGGGCAGAGGGGCAGGGAGAGACTGTCTTCCTAGAGCGGCGGGGAAGGGAAGGGGGGAGTGCTCCCTCCTCCGACCCCCCCCATAAAGGGCTCTGGAGAGCAAAAGGAGACCCCCCCCCAGAAGGAGGAGGAGGAGGAGGAGGAAGGAGGTCTCTGCAATTGGGGGGGCATTGCTGTTGGGGGTGGGGAGGAAGGGATGCCTTGGGGAGGAACTTGGGCGTGTTTGGGGGGCTAAGGAAGAAAAAAACAAGGGGCTTTGCTGATGAAATCCGTGGGGGTCCCAGGAGAGAAGCACCCACCCCATTTTTTTAATCTTTCACTGGGGGAGGGTCCGGAGGGAGAAGGAGGCGTCAAGTTGCCCCCCTCCCTCTAAGACCCCCCCATCATTCCTCCTTCCTTTTCTCTCGCCCTCCCCTTGATATGGAGGAGGAGGGGGGGAGGGAGGGAGGGAGGGGGAAACACTGAACACCCCCCCACTTGGAGGAATCGGGGCCGATCCAGGCAATTAAAACAAAACAACCTCCTCCTTCCCTTTCTCGCCCCCCCAAAGGAAAAAGGAGGGTGGAAGCAGCTTTTAGGGTTGGACTAACGAGGGGGGAGGGAAGGTTGTCTTGTTCCTTTAATAGATTCCCCCAGGAAAGAGGAGCAGGGGGAAGGGGGGCACTCCATGGAGGGGGGGAGGGAATCGTGGGAGGGGGGATCTTGGGAGGAGGGGTGTGGGGCTTGACTGGGAGGGAGGGAGGGAAGGAGGGGGGTGTCCGATGTCTGCAGACCCCCCCAACAGGATATACTCCCCCCCTCCGGAGACCCCCAGGCTGGATCTCACCCTCTGCCCCACAGAGTGGCTTCTTTTTGTATTGGGGGGGTCAACCTACAAGTGGGGAGGGGCTGGGGAGGGAAGGGAGAGAAGGTCCAAAGAGGGAGGGAGGGAGGGAGGGTGGTGTCCCCCCTCGTTTCTACCCTCCCTGCTCCCCCCCCAAGTCAAGCATCCCTGGCTCAGGGAGGGGTTTGAACCCCCAGTCTCATCATCGCTTTATCCGGATAGGGAGGGAGGGGTCCAGACCCACACAAGGGGGAGATGCGTTGGAGGAGCCCCGGGGCCTCCTGCTTCTCTGCACATGCACAGAGGTCTTCTCTCCTGCCCGCCTCCCCCCTCTCAAAAGCAACACAGGCCCAGCCCATGGGGTCCCACCCAAACCCCCTTTCCTGCCCCCCCAAGAGCTGACATAGAATGGAAGACAGAAGGGGGGGAGTCCAGGGCTCGTCACTCTGGCCAGTCCCCCGGGATTCAAGGAACGGCTGCACCCAAACTATGAATGTAGCCAGAAAATCCTGGACCCCCCTGAGGGTCCACACCGCCCCCCCAAGTGCCTCTCAAAGAGAAAACCAGGGACCGACTGCAGGAGAGGTGGGGTGATTCCCCCTTCTCTCTCCCTCGTGAGAAATTTCGCATCTTGCTTCCGAACAATCTTCTTCTGAAACGAGGGGATGGTGGGCAAGGGGCCTGAGAAGCGCGGGGGGGGGCTTCCCTTCATGGGGCGTTTTCCATCAAAACCTTCTAGCAACTCCTCCTGGCTGCCTTGCAGAGCATTCCCCCCCCGTGTTTTGGTCCAGGAGGCGCCATTCAGGGCCATTGGCTCTACAAAAGGCCGCCTCCTGGTCCCTGGATAGAAACCCCGTCTCTCGGCCTCCCTTTTCGGCTGACCTGTTGGTAGAGGGTGGGGGGATCTTCAAGAGGGGAGGTCGGAAGGGAGTCTTCAAGAGGGCCAAATCCCAGCCTGGCCTTCCTGTTATTAATTTGATTTTCCCTTTTCAATGGCCAGGATCCTTTGAGGAGGTGATTCCATATTTCCCCCAACAAAGAGTTGGATCTACTGAATCCAGGATGGGGATCCCTGCCTGAGGGGATCCCTTTGGGCATTCTGGGAAAGAGGTCCATCCAGGGAAGGGTCCCTTGGCCTCCTGGTTAAAGAGGAAGAAGGGTAGTTTTGGTTGCCCTGATGGGAGCCCCCTCGAAAGAAGCTGCCTCCCCCCCATCATGCCTCCTCAAGAATGTTTTTATTTCTTTACTGACGGATTTCATGCATTTATATGCTATGACTCCTCTGGGTCATTTACAGGAGTTAAAACCCCTCGCCTGCCTCGCCACACACAACCAGAATGTGTAGAACAACAGAGAATAAAGCTGGTAAGATCTGGGTTTGAGCAGCCATGTTTTAGTGCTTCCTGGGCCATGCATGATTGGCCCATGATTTCCTACAATTTGTGGGCACCAGTTTTTTATGATGGGGGTACTAGTTTGGGGGTTGATCCTGGAGAAAGATCATAGATCTGTGAGGATCCGTGCCTTTGGTCTTATGTTTTTGCACCGCTGCAGAGCCACGCGCTGACGGATCTGTGATTTTTGGCGTGCAATCTGTGTGCAGAGATGGGGCCCATGATGTGAGTTTGGTCCAGGGGTGGTAATTGATTTTTTTTTGTGCCATACAGTACTTCTGCAAGCCCACATGTGTTGTATGAAATGAAATTGGTTTTGAGGGTATTCAGTTTGAAAATCATATGAAATCACATGTGTCTGTTTATTCTCGAAGGCTTTCACAGCCGGGATCCGATCGTTGTTGTGAGTTTTTGGGGCTGTTTGGCCATATAGAAGGAGTGGGAATTTGGTTTTTTAAAAAATCTCTCCCATTGTATACCGCAGAGCACAGAGAGAACTCCTAGTTCCCTGAGCTCCTTGCCCTCTGAAGATGCGGGCTACAGAGTCTGGTGAAACGTCAGGAAGAAAAACTTCCAGAACATGGCCAAACAGCCCGAATGAAAAAATCACAACAGCCATCACGTGTGTCTGTTTGTGGATATGGATGTGATGCATGATTTGGCCCTCATGTAAAAAAATCATATGAAATGACAAGGATGAGGCACCTTGGCACAGGAGCGTAGGCAAGGGAAAAGGACGTGCGTGGGCGCTTGTGAGTGGGTGTGGAGAGCAAGGAAGGTGCCGGGGGGTGTGTGTGCATGCAGCCTGGGTGGAGTGGGTGTGAAAGAGGACATGGCAGGTGAGGTGTGTGTGTGTGTGTGTGTGTCTGTGTGTGTGTGTGTGTGTGTGTGTGAGGACATGGAGAGAGAGAGAGAGAGAGAGAGAGAGAGAGAGACATGGTGGGGGAGGGCGGCTGGAATCTCTTTTGCATGATTACAGGCACACACACGGTATGAACGCTGCCTGTGCGTTTGACCGGAGGTTGAGGCACTGAGCATCCCCCCCTCCCGGAAAAGAGACCAGGTGGGTGAGAAAAGGGGGTGAGAGAGAGTGTGATCTTCGGAATAATCATAAAATTAAAAATACTTCTGGCAAGGTGGCGGCCGGTGGGATTTGCCTGTCCCTGTTGCCAGTCCTTTTAAAATTTGCTTTAATTTGTATTATTTGTTTGTTATTGTTTTTTGCAAAGCCTTTCACACTGCTGCCAATGAGGAGGGGATGGTGGGGAGGGTTGGTGGTTGTCATCTGCCACCCCCCCACTTGCCCGCCCCTCCTGCCTGTCTTTTTCGGTTCCTGCTTTGTTCCCGTCTGCATATCGGCTGCCGGGCTGCTCCCGGGTGGCCGTCTGGAGTTGCCGGCTGGAACGGAACCCAGGGGGTAAGGAGCGTCTCTGGCCGAGAGATTCCCTGAGTCCTGTGGTTTCTTTTAAAGAGAAAAATGATCTGAGAACATTAATTCAGTGAAATTGCTTTATTCACTATTCTAAGTTACAAAAATGAAAAACAACTTATAAAAATCTGGAAGTTGAGTCATGGCTACTGGACTTCTTTTTTGAGAGATAGAAACATTTCACTGTTCATCCAAACAGCTTCACCTCTTGTCACCCTGGCCTGAATACAAAGCAAAGCAAAGTAGTGCAAATCCTCCATCTTATAGTCAGCTTTGACTTCTTGTCACCCTGGCCTGAATTAGGCTCATAAGATGAACAATGGCATTTAACCACTGCGCCAATAGGCTCAAAGATGACCAATAGCCCAAATAGAAATAGTATAGATAGAAATGTTTCTATCTCTCAAAAAAAGAAGTCCACTAGCCATGACTCAACTTCCAGATAAACTCACTTGGATGACTGAGAATCTTCAAAGACAACTTATAAAAATAAATGAAAAATATAAAAATGCTTATCAGATAAAATGATATAATATTGCCTGAAAATAACAAAATCTAAGATATTCTTACCAGCTTAATACTATGTAAGTTTCAATTCCTAGGCTGCCTACATCTTCAAGCCGGATTCTAAACCCACCTCTCTCTCATAATCTAAGTACAGTGGAACCTTGACTTACATGCTGCTTGACTTGCAGCATATTTGACTTGCAGCAAGAAGGGGCCTGTTTGACTTGAGTCGCAGGCTTTGACTTACAGCTCGGAGCCCCAGCGCAAGGCACCAGTATTGGGCGGCAGCCACGACCCAGCATCGCGTCTGCCACCTCCAAACTGCTCCTTTCTTCCTCTCCTCCGGCAGCGGCGGCTTCAGTGAGGCTGGCTCCAAGCACCTGGAGCTGGTCCTCGGCCTCACCGAAGCCGCCACTGCTGCCGGAGGAGAAGAAGGGCCAGGAGCTCTGGGCTGGCCTCACTGGTTAGACGGCTCAGTCTTGTAAAAAATCTGGCTGCAATTTGTAAGGCCCCAGAGTCTGAGAACAAGGCCATGTTACAACATTTCCTCCACACAAGGCAGCAGGGGCGGAGCCCTTGCAGAGGCTTTTAGATTTAAAAAAGCCCCTTGGGTTTGGGGGCCACGTCAAGCCAAAGCTTTTTGGGCTGTTAAGGAATTATTAGTTTCAAATACCATTTTGGCCCACTTTGATGAAAAACTGCCAGTTGTGTTGGCATGCGATGCTGCTCCTTATGGGGTAGGTGCAGTGCTGGGTCATAAACTTCCAGGTGGGAGGGAAGTCCCCATCATCTGCAGAACAAAATTAGTCACAGATTGACAAAGAAGGGCTGGCTATTGTGAAGGGAGTGAACAAATTTCATGATTTCTTGTATGGGAGGCCCTTCACAATAGTTACAGACCGTACGCCATTGCTTGGACCAGCTGAGCCCGACCCCTCAGATGTTTTCCCCACAGGTCTCGTGTTGGTCATTGTTTAAAAAGCTGGCTACCCGTATTTGCTCCAACATCAGCCAGGCAAAGTGATGGGCCATGCCGATGCCCTTAGTAGATTGCCCTTGCCAGAATGCGGTCCCGACCCTGCCCCGTCAGATCTTGCAGTTGGGAGATTTACCTGATCAGCCACTGCATGTTAGGGACAATGTGGCAACAACCGCAAAGGATCGGGTGCTTGCCCGAATTTTGGATTGGGTGGGAAGGGGTGGCCGAGGAAGCCGGGTTCTGAATTTGTGAGCTTCACAGCTCAGAAAGATGGACTGTCTACCCAACGAGTGTGTATATTGTGGCTATGCCGAGTTGGGGTCCCTCCACGCTTACAAAAAAGATTTTGGAGGAGCTACATGTATCCCATCTCTGGATTTTTTTCCCTTTAAGTTTTTTTTTTGTTAAACAAACTGCTTGTTATACAAAGGTCCATTGTATCAGAAATTCAGTTGCAATATATACAAAGCATCCAACACAGAATTACATCAGCAAGAGAGTTTAACATGGCAATAGATAAAGTGATCTGAATTACACTGAGCCTCGTGGCGCAGTGGTTAAATGCCTGTACTGCAGGTAAAACTGTGCCCACAACCTGGGGTTCAATCCCAGGTAGCAGGCTCAAGGTTCACTCAGCCTTCCATCCTTCCGAGTCAGTAAAATGAGTACCCAGCTTGCTGGGGGGGGGGGGCAATGTGTAGCCTGCACACTGTAATGAAAATTGTAAACTGCCCAGAGACTACTTAAAGTGGTATGGGGCAGTATATAAGCAGAACACTTTGCTTTTGCTTTTACAGCAGATAAACCTCATTGGTAACATCTCCCTTATATACAACTCTCTTGCAAAAACTACCAAACACATCATTGGACATTACATCAGGTTATACTAGCATATACCAGCTGTACGACACTATATCATTATACACGACATTATATCAGATCAATTCACATGTGACCAATCAATAATCAGTATATATTTTATATATAAGGTACCAAATGTTTTGTTTTGTTTTTCTTTGATTTTGCCCAGTATATACCAGGTGTACAGAATCTGTAATCAGTTACCTGAGAGAGTTAGTCCTTGGCTTTCAGCCAATTTAAAATATTACATTTTAACATATACATACATTATATGAAATCCTAAAAGGGGTTGTCAAACAAGGATTGTGTGATTACTGAACTTATTACCACACTCTACGATTTTTCAAAAGCTTTTGGAACGAGTGGGTCCTAAGGGGTATAGAAAGGGCAACCAGAATGACAGAAACAGGATCCTCAGTTACGTCATTCAAACGGCTTTTCTCCTGTGTGGGTTCTGTGGTGCCTAGCAAGGCTTCCAGCTCGACTAAACCTCTTTCCACACTCCAGACATTCAAATGGCTTCTCACCTGTGTGGGTCGTGTGATGCTTAGCAAAGGTTCCAGAATCAATGAACCTCCTTCTACACTCAAAACATTCAAATGGCTTCTCACCGGTGTGGATTCTGTGATGGCTAG
>JAPFRF010000137.1:0-63709 GCA_029282475.1 Phrynocephalus forsythii | reverse complement strand
GAGGAGGCAGGAGGGGGGGCCTTGGAGGTGGGCATTTTGGAATCACAATCCGTCGTCGCACAATATACATTTATACAATATAAAGCTAAGCAAGATCAGGCCTGGTTAGTACTTGGATGGGCGACCAAGAAAAACTCCATGGACATGGGGTCACAAAGAGTCAGTCATGACTCTAAACGCACACATACAGTTATACAATATCTAATTATACAGGTTACTCAAATCTGAGAGAGATTGAGAGGACCTCCAGAGGTATCTCTTGGCAGAGAGAAAAACATCTGTGTCCCCTGCTTCTCTGCCCATGTGCAGAGGGCCCCCCCCAGGGCCCCTCTCTCTCTCTCTCTCTCCAGCCCTTTTCTCAGTAGCCCCATGGGGCAGTTGACAGGATGCCCCCAAAAAATGCCTCCCCTGCCCCATCCGAGAACTAACAGTCCGAGAATTATTTATTTATTTATTTATTTATTTTGTATCCCACCCATATTCCCCAAAGTGAACTCTGGGCGGCTTACAGCAATAAAAACAAATAATAAAACAACAAACTATAAAAGGTGAGGCAATGAGGCAAGATGGCGGCAAACCCAGGCCAAAAAACAAAAACAAAAACAGACTAACAGAGAAGGTCGCCAAAAGCCTCTCTAAAGAGGTGGGTCTTCAAGGCCTTCTTAAAGGCAGGCAGGGACTCCAACAGGCGCAGCTCACTGGGAAGATGATTCCAGAGCGCGGGGCCCACCACAGAGAAGGCACGGTCACGCGTATGCGATTTCCGCGTCTCTCTGGGTGTGGCCAACCTCAGCAAGCGCGCCTGTGCCAGCCTCGTGGGTCTGGACCCAGTTGTCCTTTGGGAGATACGCTCCGCCAAGTAGTCTGGTCCCAAGCCGTGGAGGGCTTTGAAAATCAAAACCAGGACCTTGAACCTGATCCGGAGGACAACGGGAAGCCAATGCAGGCGAGCCAGGACTGGGGTGATGTGCTCGTATCTACGGGCACCCACCACCAGCCTGGCCGCCGCATTTTGCACCCGCTGCAGCCTCTGGACCAGGGTCAAGGGCAACCCCACGTAGAGGGCATTGCAATAGTCGACCCTCGAGATCACCAGAGCCTGCACAACTGTCCTCAGGGAGGACTCGTCAAGGTACTGACGGATCTGGGCGATCCTGCGGGGATGGAAAAAAGAGGCCCTAGAGACCGCCGTCACCTGGGCTTCCAGGAGAGGGCTGAGTCCAGGACCACACCCAGATTCCTGGCCCTGTCTGTAGGCTGGAGGGAGACACCCCCCAGCATAGGGAGGGGGCCATTGTAGCCAGACGAGAGCATCCTGAAGAACAGAACCTCCGTCTTCTCCGGATTCAGCTTGAGCCGGTTATCACTGGTCCATTCCAGAACGGCCTCCAGACACAGAGCGAGGGAGCGAACTGCCTCCACTGCAGACGACGAAAAGGAGAGATAGAGCTGCGTGTCATCAGCGTACTGATGACAGCGAACTCCATATCTCCTGATGACCTCCCGCAGCGGCCTCATGTAAACATTGAACAGTATGGGTGAGATTGCCGACCCCTGGGGCACCCCACAAGGGAGTGTCCAAGGAGCCGACAAGGCATCACTCATCTGAACCCGCTGAGTCTGGCCGCCGAGGAAGGAACGGAGCCAGGCCAAGGCCTGACCACCAATTCCCGCCTCCGCAAACCGGACCAGTAGGTTACCGTGGTCGACGGTATCAAAGGCAGCTGAGAGGTCAAGAAGAACCAACAGGAAGGAGCTCCCCCTGTCGGCCTCCCTGAGGAGGTCATCCTGCAGAGCGACCAGGGCAGTCTCGGTTCCGCGAAGGGGTCTGAATCCAGACTGGAAGGGATCCAGGATATGATTTACCTCCAGGTATGACTGAAGCCGGACGGCAGCCACCCTCTCGACCACCTTGCCCAGGAAGGGAACAATGGCAATCGGGCGGTAGTTGGACAAATCGTCCGATGCCATGCCAGTTTTTTTAAGAGTGGGTTTCACCACAGTCTCCTTTAACCGGGATGGGAAATATCCCTCCCTAAAAGAGGCCGTGGCAATAGCAGATGAAGGAGGAGGCAGCAGGAGAGGGGGAGCCTTGGAGGTGGGCTTTTTGGAATCACAATCCGTCGTCACACAATATACAGTTATGCAATATGAAGCTAAGTAGGATCAGTCCTGGTCAGGCCTTGGATGGGTGGCCACCAGGGAATAGCAGGTGCTGTAGGCGGCTGGAGTAGGAACTGGCAAACCACTCCAGGATTCCTGACAAGAAAAACTCCATGGACATGGGGTCATGAAGAGTCAGTCATGACTGTAAAGGACAACACACACACATACTGTACAATTATACCATAGAAAATTATACAGGATAGTCAAAACTGAGAGAGATGGTGAGGAGCTGCAGAGGGATCTCTTGACCCTGGGGGAGTGGGCAAAGCAGTGGCAACTGAGCTTCAACATTGCAAATGCAGAGTGATGCAGGTTGGGGCAAAAAACACCCCAGGCGCATTTATAAACTGATGGGGCCTGAACTCTCTGAAACAAACTAGGAAAGGGACCTTGGTGTCCCGGTGGACAGCTCAAGGCAGGTGTCAACCCAGTGTGCCACATCACTGAAAAAAGCCAACTCAATGCTAGGGATCATTAGGAAGGGTATATAGAAAACAAGTCAGCAAGTGTCCTTTTGCCTATTTTTATCAATCAATGCTGAGGTCCCATCTGGAGCCTTGTGTTCACTTCTGGTCCCCATCCTTCCAGAAGGATATTATGGAAATGGGAAAAGTGCAGAGGAAAAGGGCAACCAGAATGATTCAGGAACTGGAACACCTTCCTTACCATCTGAGGCTGCAACGGCTGGGCCTCTTCACTCTTGAATGACGGCGCCTAAGAGGTGACCTGATTGAAGTTTATAAAATCATACATGGAGTGGACAAAGTTGATAGGGAGACCATGGTGAAGCCCACTTTGAAAAATCCAGGCTTGGCGTCTGATGACTTGTCCAGCTATCGTCCGATTGCCATTGTTCCCTTCCTGGGCAAGGTAGTTGAAAGGGTGGCTGCCGTCCGGCTCCAGTCCTACCTGGCGGGAAATCGTATCCTGGATCCTTCCAGTCCGGGTTCAGGCCGCTTCGGGGGACTGAGACTGTCCTGGTCGCTCTGCAGGATGACCTCCTCAGGGTGGCCGACGGGGGTGTTCCTCCCTGTTGATCCTCCTTGACCTGTCAGCTGCCTTTGATGGCATCAACCACAGTAACCTGCTGGATTGGCTCACTGAGGCTGGAATTGGGGACTCAGCTCTTGGCTGGCTCCAGTCCTTCCTTGGTGACCAGTCTCAGCGGGATCAGCAGGGGGGTGATTTGTCGGCTCCTTGGACACTCCCCTGTATGATGCCCCAGAGGTCGGCAATCTCCCCCATGCTGTTCAATGTTTATATGAGGTCGCTGGCAGAGGTCATCAGGAGATTTGGAGTTCGCTCTCATCAGTACGCTGATGACACACATCTCTATCCTTTTCTTCCTCTGCAGTGGGGCAGTACGCTCCCTCGATCTGTGCCTGGAGGCGGTCTTGGAATGGACTAGGACCAACCAGCTCAAGCTGAACCCAGAGAAGACTGAGGTTCTGTTCTTTGGGGTGCCCTCGTCCAGGTACAATGGCCCCCTCCCTAGCCTGGGGGGGTCTCCCTCCAGCCTACGGACAGGGCCAGGAATCTGGGTGTGCTCCTGGACTCAGCTCTCTCCCTGGATGCCCAGGTGACGGCGGTCCCTAGGGCCTCTTTTTCCCACCTCCTCAGGATCGCCCAGATCCACCCGTACCTCGCTGCGTCCTCCCTGATGACAGTTGTGCAGGCCCTCGTAATCTCAAGGATCGACTATTGCAATGCCCTCTATGTGGGGTTGCCCTTGACCCTTGTCCAGAGGCTCCAGCGGGTGCAGAATGCGGCAGCCAGACTGGTGGTGGGTGCTCGTAGATTTGATTACATCACCCCAGTCCTGGCATGCCTGCATTGGCTGCCCTCTGCCCTCCGGATATGGTTCAAGGTCCTGGTTTTGATTTTCAAAACCCTCCACGGCTTGGGACAGGAGTACCTGTTGGAGCGTTTCTCCCAAAGATTGACGGGGGTCAGGCCACTAGAATGGCGCAGGGACACTCACTTAGGGTGGCCACACCCAGGGAGGCGCGGAAATCACTCACGCGTAACCGGGCCTTTTCTGTGGTGGGCTGCGTCTAGCACAGTCCCTGCCTGACTTCAAAAAAGGCTCTGAACACCTTCCTTTCTAAGGAGGCTTATGGCAACCTTTTTGTTTAATTTTTTTTTTTTGCTGCCCGCATCGCCTCTTGCTGAGGATTTCCCCCTTCTTATTTTTACTAGTTCTTTTTTCTTTTCTTGTTACATACCGCTGGTTTTATTCTTGATTGTAAACCGCCCACAGTTCCTTGTGGAAGATGGGTGGTATAAAATGCAACAAACAAACAAACAAATAAAAAGTAAATAAATAAATAAAACAAGGAAAAACTGTTTTCCTTATCGAACAACAGTAGAACTAGGGGGCACTCCATGAAAATTTTGGGTGCTAGATCTGAAACAAATAAGAGGAAGTACTTTTTCACCCAGAGGATCACTGGTCTATGGAATTCCCTGCCAGAAGACGTGGTGACAGTTTTTAGTCTTGACAGCTTTCAGAAAGGATTGGACAAGTTCATGGAGAACAAGGGTATCCATGGCTATCAATATGGATGCCTAAGGACAACCTCTGATTTTAACAGATAGTCAGGATTTCTCTCAATGGCATTTGTGGGGAATCATAAGCATATGAAGACATCTGCTTGGGAAGACCCTGAAGCAAATGGTGAGCCACTGGGTGAGACAGAATGCTGGACTGGAGGGGCTGTGATGGCCTGTTCTGGCTAGGTTGTTCTTATGTTCTTAATACGTGAAAGCATTTTATATAGTATTTTAATGCCTCCTAGATATATGAAGCCCAAACTACTACTAAGCAGAGTTGAGCCACCCTGAGTCTCTTTTAAGGAGCAAAGCAGAGTAGTAATATGTACGGGAAAGGTAAGGTTCCAGGAGGCCCTTAAGGTCACCTCCCTAAAAGGATCCAGCCCCTGATATTATTTATTTATTTATTATTTACACTTATATACCGCTCTATTTCCCATAGAAGGACTCAGGGCGGTTTACAACAATAAAAATAAAACAGCAAGTCAATACAAAAGCTAAGAACAATAGTTTCCAAGAATAAATAAATCGGCGCGGGGGGAAAAAAGAAAAAAGAAAAAAAAGAAAAAAAAAGAAAAAGAAAAAAGAAAAGAAAAGAAAAAAAAACAGTTGGATCCCTAGAGATCACCAAAGGCGTCACGGAAAAGATAGGTTTTTAGGTTTTTCCTAAATGACGCCAGCGAAGTGGCCAGCCGTAATTCACCGGGAAGCTTATTCCACATAGTTGGTGCGGCCACCGAGAAGGCCCGTCCTCGGGTTCTTGTTTTACGGGCCTCTCTCGGGGCGACAGTCCTCAGTGAAAGGGCCATCGAGGAGCGGGTGGGTCGGGCTAGATCTGATTGTCGGGAAAGACGCTCCACCAAATAGGCAGGGGCCAAGCCATGGAGGGTTTTGTAAACCAAAACCAACACCTTGAACCTTATCCGGGAGGCAACGGGTAGCCAGTGCAGGCGAGCCAGGATGGGGGTGGCGCGGTCAAAGCGGCGCGCGCCAACGACCAGCCTGGCCGCCGCATTCTGGACCCGCTGCAATCGCGGACAAGGTTCAAGGGAAGCCCCATGTAAAGAGCGTTGCAGTAGTCCAGCCTCGACATGACCAGTGCCTGTACCACAGTCCTCAGGGAGCCCTCATCGAGGTATGGGCGAATCTGGGCGATGAGCCTTAGGTGGTAAAAGGCCGACCTGACCACGGCCGACACCTGGGATTCCAGGGCCAGATCCGGGTCCAGGACGACGCCCAGATTCCTCACTCTTTGCGCCAGCTGGAGGGCGGACCCGCCCAGACTGGGAAGAGGGCCACAATACCCCTCCGAGGTACCCCCGAAGAACATAACCTCGGTCTTGCCGGGGTTGAGCTTGAGTCCGTGCGTCCTGGTCCAGTCCAGAACCGCAGCCAGGCAACGGTCAAGGGTCCGAACGGCCTCCACTGCACCGGTGGAAAAGGAGAGATAGAGCTGCGTGTCATCAGCGTACTGATGACCGCAGACTCCATAACTCCGGATGATCTCAGCCAGCGGCTTCATATAGATGTTAAAGAGCATTGGGGAGAGCGACGACCCCTGAGGCACCCCACAAGGGAGTGTCCAGGGAGCCGACAACTCACCCCCCAAGCTCACTCGCTGGGTGCGGCCCTCAAGGAAGGACCGGAGCCAGCACAAGGCCTGGCCCCCAATCCCCACCTCCGAGAGCCGCTCCAGCAGGATACCGTGGTCGACGGTATCAAAAGCCGCTGACAGGTCGAGCAGGACCAGCAGGGTAGAACAACCCCTGTCGGCCCTCCTCAACAGATCATCATGCAGCGCGACCAGGGCTGTCTCGGTCCCATGACGCGGCCTGAACCCGGACTGGAAGGGATCCAGGACATGGTTCTCCTCCAGGAACGACTGGAGACGCAGGGCGGCGACTCGCTCAATCACCTTGCCCAAAAAGGGAACATTGGCTATGGGACGATAGTTGGACAGATCGTCCACAGCCAAGCCGGGTTTTTTAATAATGGGCTTCACCACCGTCTCCTTCAGGAGACTGGGAAAAATCCCGTCTCTGAAGGAGGCTGAGGCGATAAGTGAAGCCCATTTCGGCATGCTCCCCCCTGCGATCTTGATCAGCCAGGAAGGGCAAGGGTCGAACGGAGAGGCCGCAGGCCTGCAATGTCCCAGGGCCCTGGAGGCATCCCCAGATGTAACGGCCCCGAACTCAACAAACCGAGGCGACCGAGGCGGCCCGACACCAGCCACCTCAGAGGCTAGACCAGTGCAACCGGCGTCCAGCTCGGAACGGATGGCCTCTATCTTAGATTTAAAAAAGGCTGCGAAAGACTCACTAGTGAAATCACTAGGAGGAGGCCCTGGCGGACCGGGATTGGTGAGGCCTCGGACCACCCGGAACAATTCTGCCTGGCGATTCGAGGCCTCACCAATTCTCAGGGCGACAAAAGATCTCCTGGCCGCCCTTATCGCATGAGAATAGCGACCGGTCGACGCCTTAACAAATTGATAGCCAATTTTGCCTTTAAAACCCACCACTCTTTTTTCCCTTTACCTAGGGGAGTGTCTGTGGAGGTGGTCTAAGGTCTCTCAGGCAGCTAGGTTCTGTAGCCTCAACCCTGGTTGTGTACTTTGCAAGATACACCAACCCTTCAAGGTAGGACAAACAAGAAAAATGTCCTAAGTTGCAAAATTACTTCTCTAGCCAAGGCACTGAGTGTTAGCCACACTGACTCTTTAGGAAAAAAATAGCAAAGTAAAAGTAAAAAGTCATTTCAAAGTTTCATTAGAAAAGATCAGCGCAAAGCACAAAATATGAGACAATCATCAGTAGCATGGTCACAGGATTTGCAATCCAAAAAAAAATTAATAATAATAAAGCTGTCTAAATTATTTTTAAGTTACACTAACATTCTGAACTACAAGGCTCATGATGGATAAAAGCTCTAAAAACTAAGTGCCAGAAAGAATCATCATCATCATCAGAATTCTGAGTTCCAAGCAAGCATAGCCAGCCATTCTATTCTCTAACTCAGGCCTGTCCAAAAGGTAGACCACGGTCTACTGGTAGCCCGCAAAGGGTTCAAAAGTAGGCCGCTGGCCATCAATAAAAAAGTGATGGGATATGTTCTCCATCCCTCCCTGTCTCAGCCAAGAGGGGCAGTTCAAGGGCCATGGTGCATTGAGATCTGTTCCCTCCAGAACAGGTTAATTGGTTTTCAATCCATTCCTATAGGAAACTGCTGCTCTAGTTACAAAAGTTTTTACTTATGAGCATGTGCTCAGAACGGATAAAATTCGTAAGTAGATGTTTTAGTGTAGCAGCCCTCGGGTACTTTGGGCCGGAAAAAGTAGACCTTGGCTGTGACGTCACCCCTTTCACAGACTGAGTTTTCAGAGGCACAACCGGGTTTATTTCGACATCCCACTGCTGTGCCACTAAATTGTGATGACACGTCCCTTTTACACACTGAATTCTGTGATGGAAATGGTACTGCTGCCACCTTTTATTCACTTAATAATGCTGCCACCTTTTAAACTCGTCGCCTCATGAATTGGGAAAGACTCAGAAGAATAATATAAAAATAATAACAAAGTTTATTGAGAAGTTAATAAATATAACAATATCTGAGGATGGTATGCGTTGCCTTTAACATATACTGCAATAACTAGTAACCAGTATAGCCCTCACTGCCTGACAGAACTCTCAGAGAACAGTGCTCTCTCCCAGCACTCACTCTCAACTTAACTTAACTGAACTCCTGAACTAACTGCCTAGGCTCCACCCTTTTTATATCATACCATTCCCCGCCCTCCTGCTGGGATTGGCTGATGATTTGTATATCCATCACTCCTGTCTGCCGGGTTTGTCACATTGGCCTGTTCAAAGTTGAACAGCCCTGCTCTAACTTAAAAGCATCATCTCATTGTTGGCATCTCCTCCCCTTTGCCACAGTCATTCTGGTAATTGTCCAATCACAGGGCATTGTTTTGCATAAGAATTAGTCTTCTTCCACACCTCTATTTCCCATGAAGTGTGTTTCTCAGGAATGTGATGTTATGACTCCTTCTTGCTCGCCGAGCCTCTTCCCAGGTGATAAGGCAGCACCTGTGAGCTGAGTTGGAACAAGGGGACAAAAACAACTATGCAGACATTCTCACAGAAATCCTTTCTTGCTTCTCTTGACCTGACTGCAGCCATTTTCTAATCCCTTGACATAATATTTGAAACAGATAGTTTGGGGGGTAATAAACTGCAGAAGGCTATGTAACAATTTGCATCTGTTTCTTATCCTAGACCTCACTACACATTACCCAGCCTGGTAAAGTGGGTAATCACAGGAGAAGTGTGATAAATCCCCTTGTTTTCCTCAGGATATTCACTGCTGCCACAATTGGCCACCTCACTGAGGCGGGTGGAGGTGGGTCCACCCTGGAGCTGTGTCTCCTTCTCGTGCCTCCTCCATGGCAGCGCATTGGGTTTGTTACTTGATTTGAAATGACATTTTTGTGGTTGCTTATATTTTACAGGTAAGACGCTGTAGGGAAGAAGTAAAAGAGGAGGACACCAAGTACCAGAGGTTGAATATTCTGATGCAAAAGAGAATGTTGAGAATCAAACCCGAAGAAAGAAGCTTAGAAGGAAATCAGTTAGATGTAAAGATGGAGAAATCTGTTACTCATCAGGAGGAAGACGAAGCAGTTCAGAGGACATCCAAAGGAGAGGAAAGGAATGAGCATGCCAACTGGGGAAAATCTTTTACTAGTGCCTCAACAATGTGTTCTCATAGTAAAATTCACCAAGGGGAGAAGCCATTGACATGCCTAGAGTGTGGAAAGAGTTTTAGTTGTTCTACAGACCTAACTATACACCTGAGAACACACCCATGCGAAAAGCCGTTTGAATGCCCAGAGTGTGGAAAGAGGTTCAGTCAAGTTGGAAACCTTGCTAGCCATCACAGGACCCACACAGGCGAGAAGCCATTTGAATGTCTGGAATGTGGAAAGAGGTTCACTCAAGCTGTACACCTTGCTAGGCATCACAGTACCCACACAGGTGAGAAGCCATTTGAATGCCTGGAGTGTGGAAAGTGGTTCAGTCGAGCTGAACAGCTTGCTCGCCATCAAAGGACCCACACAGGAGAGAAACCATATGAATGCCTGGAGTGTGGAAAGAGGTTCGTTCAAGCTGCAAACCTTGCTCGCCATCACAGAACCCACACAGGTGAGAAGCCATTTGAATGTCTGGAGTGTGGAAAGAGGTTCTGTGATTCAACATCCCTTTCTCATCACCATAGAATCCACACAGGTGAGAAGCCATTTGAATGTCTGGAGTGTGGAAAGAGGTTCGGTCTAGCTGCATACCTTGCTAGTCATCAGAGGACCCACACAGGTGAGAAGCCATTTCAATGTCTGGAGTGTGGAAAGAGGTTCAGTCTAGCTGCATACCTTGCTATCCATCACAGGACCCACACAGGTGAAAAGCCATTTCAATGTCTGGAGTGTGGAAAGAGGTTCAGTGATTCTGGAACACTTTCTCATCACCACAGAATGCATACAGGCGAGAAGCCATTTGAATGTCTGGAGTGTGGAAAGAGGTTCAGTCTAGCTGGACACCTTGCTAGTCATCAGAGGACCCACACAGGTGAGAAGCCATTTGAATGTCTGGAGTGTGGAAAGAGTTTCAGTCAAGCTGGGAGCCTTGCTAGCCATCACAGAATCCACACAGGTGAGAAGCCATTTGAATGTCTGAAGTGTGGAAAGCGGTTCAGTCATACTGGAAGCCTTGCTTTTCATCGCAGAATCCACACAGATGAGAAAACATTTGAACATCTGGAGTGTGGAAAGAGGTTCAGTTGAGCTGAAAGCCTTGCTAGGCATCACAGGACTCATACGGATGAGAAGCCATTGGAATGTCAGAACTGAGAAGCCTGTTTCTTTCATTCTGGTAGCCTGTTGTGTTCTGAATAAAGTTCAAGGTACTTGTTTTGATTTCCAAAACCCTCTTCGGCTTGGGACCTGAGTACCTGACAGAGCAGATCCTCCAGATGTCAACTGAGGCCCGACCCAGCAGAATGTCGCAGTCACTGTCACTTTGGGTGGCCTCTCCCAGGGAGGTCCGGAAATTGATTACTCGAAACCGGACCTTCTCTGTGAACAAACTGCCAAGTGAGATTCGGCTTGTACAGTACCTGCTGGCCTTCAAAAATCACTTAAGACCTTGCTTTTTAGAGAGGTCTTTGGCGAACATTTGAGGGGTTTTTTTTTGTTCTTTCCCACCATCTTCCCAAATATTATTATTATTTTAATTGGTAGATTTGTTTAATTTTTTTATTGTTAGGTGATTGTTGTATATTTCCCTCCTTTGGGAAGATGGTCACTATAGAAATAAATAAATAAATAAATAAATATAGAATATATACTGATTATTGATTGGACACACATGAATAGATGTTTCATAGAGGGTAGCCATGTTAGTCTTTTCCAGATTTTCAGGCAAAAATCAAGGAAACATGAAACAAAATAAAAGCCACAAAATATGTGGCACCTTAAAGACTAACTTTCATATTTTAGTGTAACATGTCATGTATAATATAATTTGATACAGTTGATATATGCTGATGTAACCTCATGTAATATCCTATGTTGTAATGCATTCTGTGATTGCTACAAGAGTTGTATACAAGTGAGATGTTACAAGTGTGGTTTATCTGCTGGAAGTCAAATCACTTTACTCTTGTCTATTGCCATGTTAAACTCTTTTGCTGATGTAATTCTGTGTTGGATGCTTTGTATATATTGCAACTGAATTTCTAATACACTGCCATATGATTTTTACATATACCCTCTCTGTGTGTGTAATATATATTTAAAGGCCTTCCTTCCTTTCTCCTCCTGGTGTTACTCCTTCCTGAGTCGATCTGAGGAGAATCCCCTTTTCTCTCAAAAAAGGGTCTTGGTTTATTAAAGAGAGGAGTCCTTTTTGGTCTGAGAAGCTCTTAATCCACTGACAAACTGAGGCAATAAGTAGTCTGGCTTCTAGTTTCATTTGACCCAATTCGAATTGTATCAGAGCATTGGAAACACCTGGGGGGACTTGTAAGATAGAGCGTATCAGAGCGTATCTTATTTTTGGCTGTCTGCCAAAGGCCATCACTTTTGTTTTATCACAATTAACAGTCAAGTGTTCTTTATCACAGTAGGCTGCCAAAGCTATCCCAGACCCTTTGGAGACCTCCTGGAGATCTCGAGAGAATAACAGTGTCATCAGCATAAATCAGTATTGGGAGGTGCCGTGAAGCAAGCTTTGGTGGGTGATATTTTGAGTCAGTCATATGCTTCACCTTGTTGCTTATATAATAGATGAACAGTGTAGGGGCCAACAGGCAGCCTTGCCTGACTCTCCTGGAGGTTTTGATTGACTTTGTTAGTAAGCCTTGTGGGTTACATTGTACGTTAAGGCATGTTTCCTGATGGAGGGCTTGGATAAGGCAACAAAGTCTTATCAATGCTAGAAGGGTCCAGTTTTTGCCCTAACCTCTGCCTTGAAATAGAGTCAAAGGTGGCTTTCAGATCTATAAATAGTTTTTCTAAGAAATGTCATTTGGGTCCCTTTAGTCTGGAAAAAAGGCACCTGAGGGGGGGATATGATTGAGACGTACTGTACAAAATAATGCAGGGCATGAGTAAAGTGGATAGAGGGATGCTCTTCTCCCTCTCACAAAATACCAGAACTAGGGGACATCCACTCAAATTGAGGGCTGGGAAAGTAAGAACAGAAAAAAGAAAATATTTTTTCACCCAGTGCGTTGTTAGTCTGTGGAACTTCCTGCCACAGGATGTGGTGATGGCATCTGGCTTGGATGCCTTCAAAAGGGGATTGGACAGATTCCTGGAGGAAAAGTCCATCACAGGTGACAAACCATGATGGAGATGTGTAATCTCCAGGCTTTAAACCGGGGTACTTCAAGGGCCAGATGCAGGGGGATGGTATCAGGAGACAGATACCTAGTCTCGTGTGCTCCCGGATTCATCTGGTGTGGCCACTGTGAGATACAGGAAGCTGGACTAGATGGGCCCTTGTTGGCCTGATCCAGCATGGCTCTTCTTATGTTCTCATGTAGTTCGAATAAATAGCGAGCACACTGAAAGATTTCCTATTACAAGGGGAGTGAGACAAGGTTGTCCACTCTCACCTTTTTTTATTCGTAATGGCAGTAGATAAGAATTAGAAATTCAGGAAGAAAGAATTAGAAATTCAGGAAGGATAGAAGGTTGTAAAATAGGGAAAGAAGAGATGAAGATTAATTTGCGGATGATTTAATTATAATAATGTCCAACCCTAATGAAGGAATTAAAGAACTTAAGGTGATATTAAAAGATTTTATAACAACTTCAGGTTTAAAAATTAATATGATAAAATCAGAAGTAATGTACCAAAATGTGAGTTTAGATGGAAAAAAAGAGATTAATGGACTAATTAAAATAGGATTGGGAGTAAAGAGATTTAGATATTTAGGGATAGAAATATTTCAGAAAATTAATAAGATAGTGGAGGCAAATTACAATAAAGTTTGGAAGAAAATAACGAGATAAGAAAAGATGGAAAAGAGAGTCTTTAAATATAACATCTAGAATTAGGAGTGTGCAAATATTTTGGTTACCAAAATTAATATATTTAACAAAGATACATGGAATGCAAAAATAAGGGAATGGATATTTGCTAGCTCAAAGACTAGAATTTATAGACATAACTCAGAATTAGGGTGGGGTGTACCAGACCTTTCAGTTGAAAACACTTTTAGAAATAGAAGATGAGAATTCAAAATGGGTTTGGTTTGAAAATGAAGCAAATAAAGGGGTAGGAAAATTTGGCGTATTTACAACTAAGACAACTAGAGAAGACAAATTAGATATGGGACCTAGGAGAAATACACTGAAAGTTTGGAAGAAGTGGCAACCCAAATGGCTAAAAGGAATATCCAGATGGGCACCAATGGAAACATTAGAAAAGGACTATAAAGATTCTGGATGGTGGGAATTACTTAGGCAAAAAGGATTTAGAAGAATAAAAGATATGTATAATAGAGAAGTGCTGAAACCAATTCAAGTTTTAGAAGGGGAAATGGGTCCACAATATTGGTTAAAATAACTGGCCAATATAAGAAGGATCAAAAATTAATAGAAGAAAGGGATATAAGTATAGAAGAACCAATAGAAGAAATTTACAGAATAATGAATCAAAACAAAAGAGGACTAGCAATTGTGCAATTACATAAAAAAATGGGGGACAGAAATGCAAATATCAGAGCAAAAAGCTGTAAGACTTAGGAATGGAATTACCAAAATAAAACTACAGTAAACCCCCACCTATTGCAGGGGTTAGGACCCGACCCGACCCGTGATCATTGAAAATCCACAATATGCAGATGCTGGGTCAGGTTGGGACTGGGAGGGCTCTCTGGGGGCTCTTGTACTTACCCCAGGCCTGGCGCTGCCCCAAACGGCCCTGCAAGGGGCTTCCCGGGCCCTCGGAGGCCCCCAAAGTGCTTTCTAGTGATCCGGCAGTCACTTCCGGTTTGTGGGGAATCACTTTGGGGGCCTCTGACGGGCCTGGGAAGGCCTTTCCTAATTACCCCATGGGGCCTTTTCCCCCATATACTGCAGACCCACGATATACCGGGACTGCAGTATATGAACCGCGAAAGGGTGGGGAACAACTGTATACAAATGTAAGGAACTAGAATTGAAATGTTTTACCAAATGGTGTAGAAGCCCAGCCATGTTAGCTAATATGTTTTCAGGACTAAATTACAATTGTTGGCATTGTAAGAAAACAAAAGGGTAGTATTCTCATATGTGGCGGGAATGTTTCCCCATATTTTGGGAAAATATTGTTTAAAAAATAAATAAATCATTCCCAATAAATCTAAAACTAGATGCTGAATTAATGTGTATAAGTACAATGGGAATAGATACAGTAGAGAAGCAGCATGTAGAATTATTAAAGGCCATAATGGTGTTAGCAGGTGAAGCAGTCATAGCGACAGGCTGGAAAGATAATAAATGGCACGACTATTTGTTTGAAATTATTCAATCAGATGTAATTTCTACTATTGATCAAGATATGCCGTGGGAAGACAGAATAGAGAAAATCAAGGAGAAATGGACTGAGTATCGAAGGTGGATGAGAGAATGAAGACGTTAACTGGAAGCTTCAAACTTTGTGCCCTTGGCTGGGAGAAAAAGACTGAAAATAATGAAATGGGGGGAGGAGTGATAAGGGGGGAAATGTAAATTTAGAGAAGATGAATATGCATAATTGAAGTTCATCCTGCAAGGTACCACTCCTGTATTTATGTATTAATTTTAGGTAAGAATTTCACTAGGTTACGATTTGTTTCCTTTCGAATCCAAATATTTACTTGCATTTTGTGTCTTTTCAATAAAAGTAGGATTAAATAGCTGCCCAGAGACCTTTGGGTAGTGGGCGGCATATAAGCTGTAAAAATAAATAAATAAAAGGTGTATGTGTTTTCTCTCTCTTTTTTTTTTTACAATTGTCCACGTTACAAAAAAAAAACTCTTATCAAAGTGAGCAGCACTGTGTCAGCTGTCAAGAATAAGTTAGTTTGAAGTTAATAAGTTCCGGAAAATTCGGTCTGGGGGAGGGTGGGAGGCATCCACGGAAAAGAAAATAAAGAAATGGGCAAGGGAGGGAAAAGTTTGGGAACTTCTGGGATTTGGAGGAAGGGAGGGAAGGGGGGGCTCCGGAGGGAAGGAGAGGGAAGCCCCCCCCCGCCTGAAATGGGGCAGAAGAAGAAGAAGATGATGACGATGAGAAGAAGAGGGGAAATCCAAGGGCAGGAGGAGGAGGAAGGCGGACCCCCTTTCCCTTTTCTCCCTCCATCCCTGCTTGTCTTTTGGGGGGCTGGGCTCCTCTCCCCCTCCCTTGGAGGGCCAGAAGGGAGGCAAAGAAAAAAAAGGGGGGTCATGCCATCATCAGAGAGTGGGGGGGGAGGGAGGGCAGCAAGTTCCGCTTCCTAGAGTGGCCGGGAAAATATGATGTTTTTTTGGGGGTAGAGACTGCCATTCCCGAACTGGTCTATTTAGTCACACTAGGTGTTGTTTTTAGGATCTCTACTCCAGGCATGATCCCATTAGTCCTTCGAGACTGAAGGATGCCAATGATGGGGGGGCTGCTCTCCATGAAGCTCCCCCCCCCCCCACCCCCGCCAAAAAGAAGGTTCTTTGCAGGAAGGAGAGGAAAGAGAGAGACCCCCCCCCAAGAAGGAGGCAGAGGAGGAGGAGGAGGAAGTTCGTGGAATAGGGCAGGGCGGGGGAGGAGGCGGGGGGATGCAGATGGGGGAGGAGGAGGAGGGGCGATGGGAGAAATGGAGGTTGGGGGGTCCCTGGGGGTGGGGGGTGGGAGGAGGGTGGGCGTGGCCGATGCAACCCATGGGGAGATGGGGGCTGTCCAGGAGGGAAGCGCCCCCCCTTCCCGGATGCAGAAGGAGGCGCCCATTGGCCTCCCCTCTAAGCCCCCCCGCCAACATCCTCCCTTCCTCCTTCCCTTTTCTCTCTCCCCCCTATTTTAATTTGGAAGGAGGAGGGAGGGTTGGGGTTGGAGGAACTGGGTCTCGATCTAGGCAACCCCCCCCAACTCCTCCCCCTCCCCCCAAGGAAAAAAAGGGGGCAGGAAGCAGCTTTTTAAGGCTGAACCAGGAAAGGGAAGGGGAGGGAGAAGGCCAAACTCCCCCAAAAAAGGACCAGGCCTTCTTCTCCTCCTCCTCCTCCTCCAGGGGGGGAATCATCCCCCTCTCCCACTGAGTGGGGGTATTTTGGGGAGGGAGGGGGACGTCCCATGGGGGAGGGGAATAGGCAACGAGCGCAGCTTCCTAGAAGGGCAAGAAATGAAGCTCCAGAGGGGAGGGGGGGAGGGGGCTGCACCCTATGTTTATCACCCCCACACACGCGCCTTTCTCGAATCTCAGGGGAGGGGAGAAGATCCACCCAGGAGGAGGGAGAGAAATGGGGGGACCTTCCTCCGTCCACCCCACCCCCGCAAGGCCACCACCCCCTTTGAGAACTTTAGGTCTGGATTTGGAAGGAATTTCTCCCTCCCCCCCCTTCACCAGGGGAGATGTCCCAAGAAGGAAAGGAGGGTTTTTTTTGGGGGGTGTCCCCTTTTCTTGCCCCTCCCTCCACTCCCTGGGTCTGCTTTGACTGAGCCAAGTCTATCACATGGGAGCCCCGGGGCTGCTTTGCCCCAAGGGTGGCTCCAGTCGGCAAGCTGGGGGCCGGTTCAAGAGCGGCGGAGACCCCCCCCCTTCACCTCACCCACACCCCAGCTCCTGCCAACCCAGCAGGTCAAGGCAAGTAGATAAATAGGTAAAACCGCCGTAAAAGGGGGGGTAAACAGGGTCCCATGGACTTCCACAACACTGGCTCTTTGGCTTGAAAACTGAGGTGCGTGCCACCCTTAGGGTTGGACACGGGGGAAACCTTTGCCTCTTTTGTCCCACAACGGCTACCTGGTCTCCTGCTTCTCTGTCCATGTGCAGAGGGCTCTCTCCAGCCCCCCTTTAAAAAGCAACGTGATGGAGATGTGTGTCATCTCCAGGCTTAAAACCAGGGTCCTTCAAGGTCCAGATGCAGGGAAGTGGCATCAGGAGACAGAGATCTAGTCTCATGCGCTCCCAGAGGCATCTGGTGGGGCCACCGTGAGATACAGGAAGCTGGACTAGATGGGCCTTCTTGGCCTGATCCTGCATTGGCTCTTCTTATGTTCTTATGTAACATGATATTACTAACCATAATAAATAAATAAATAAACATCTTGATTACAAACCATGAGGGAGCTGTGTCATCTCCATCATCCAGGCCTGTCAAATCCTCATCCTTGGTCTCATGGGCCCCCTCTTCTAAATTGAGCCTCTGGAGGGGCCAGGGGAGGGTGAGGGCAGTTTGAAGGAGCGGACTTAATGGGCCTATTGGACTGGGAAGACGAGCAGGGGGTGGCTTCTTATCCCCCACCACTTCCCACCTCCTACCCCCACAAAAACAACAACCCCTCGAGAGACCCAGGACAGCTGGGTGGCTCCTTCTCCTCAGGAGGAGGAGGAGGAGGAGGGAGGAAGGCAGAGAGACAATAGCACGCGGGAGTCCCCACCCCACCCCACAAAAAAAAAGGGCTTCCACCGGATCGTCAGCCAGACTGTCAGGAAGCTCCCCAAAGGCCTCCGAGAACTGTTCAGGATCCAGGAGCCTTCGGGGGTTGGGGGCCCACATGAGGGGCCGAGGCTCCCCACAGGCTGGGGCAGCAATCAATAGTGGAAATAGGGTTAGGGTGCGGCTTCAGATGGTAAGGAAGGTATTCCACTCCCTTAATCACTCTGGTTGCTCTCCTCTGTACTTTTCCAATTTCCATAATATCCTTACTCCAGATGGGGCCTCACCTTAGATTTATAAAGAGGCAAAAATGTCACTTGCTGACTTGTTTTCTATAGACCCTTCCTAATGATCCCTAGCATTGAGTTGGCTTTTTTCACTGCTGTGGCACACTGGGTTGACACCATCCTTGAGCTGTCCACCAGGACACCAAGGTCCCTTTCCCGGTTTGTTGCTCAGAGTTCTGACCCCATCAGTTTATAAATGTAATTGGGCTTTTTTTTTTGACCCAACGTTCTTCACTCTGCACTCCCCCAGTGTCTAGAGATCCTGCTGGGGCTCCTCACAATGTCTCTCAGTTTTTACCACCCTGTATAATTAGATATTGTATAATCTCGGATGGGGCAGGAGAGGCATTTTGGGGGGGATCCCGTCAACTACCCCACCATGATTTTATTTATTTATTTATTTTATTTATTTTTACAGCTTATATGCCGCCCACTACCCAAAGGTCTCTGGGCGGCTTACAACAAGGAATTAAAACAGTTAAGACATAAAATATCAATAAATAATTAAAACAACAGCAAAACCTTATACTAAAATCATCACTAAAATTGCCATCAAAGGACCCCAGTCTATGTTGTATCAATTAAAAAACTTCTGGAACAGGAAGGTTTTTACCTGGCGCCGAAATGTCATCAATGTTGGCGCCAGGCGGATCTCACTTGGGAGGGCATTCCATAACTTGGGGGCAGCTGCCAAGAAGGCCCTTTGTCTACAAGCCATCCCTCTCACCTCCTTGAGGGATGGCTCTTTCAAGAGGGCCCCCTGGCTAGATCTTAATTGCCGGGTAGGTTCATATGGAAGGAGGCGGTCCTTCAGGTATCTAGGTCCCAAGCCGTTTAGGGCTTTATATGTCAAGACAAGCACTTTGAATTGGGCTCGGGCAGCAACTGGTAACCAATGCAGGTTATGTAGAATCGGCGTGATGTGATCTCTGGCGGCCCCACCACTCACCAGCCGCGCCGCACGATTCTGAACCAGTTGCAATCGCCGGACCGTCTTCAAAGGCAGCCCCACGAGAGCGCATTGCAGTAATCAATACGGGATGTTACCAGCGCATGCGTAACTGTCATGAGGCTCTGCTCGTCTAGGTAGGGGCGGAGCTGGTATATTTTCTGCAGCTGAAGGAAGGCGCCCTGGCCACCGAATCCACCTGGGCTTCCAGAGTTAGACCAGGGTCCAGAAGCACCCCCAAGCTGCGGACCCTGTCCCTTAGGGGAGTGCAACCCCGTCCAAGACAGGGAAGTGGCCCTCTAACCTGTCCGGCGAAGCACCCACTAACAGCACTTCCGTCTTGTCTGGATTGAGTTTCAATTTATTAACCCTCATCCAGTCCATTATCTGGCTCAGACACGAGTTCAGGACAGAAACCGCCTCACCTGGATTGGTGGAGAATGAGAGGTAGAGCTGAGTATCGTCAGCATATTGCTGACTCCTCAGCCCAAACCTCCTGATGACCTCTCCCAGTGGTTCCATGTAGATGTTAAACAGCATGGGAGACAGTATTGAGCCCTGAGGAACCCCATGACGTAAACGCCACGGGGCGGAGCAACTGTCCCCCAGCACCACCTTCTGGACACGGTCAGCCAGGAAGGAGCGGAACCACTGCAAAACAGTGCCTCCAACTCCCAACCTGGCCAGCCTATCCAGAAGGACACCATGGTCGATGGTGTCGAAAGCCGCTGAGAGGTCCAGGAGTATCAACAGGGTTGCACTCCCCTGTCTCTCTCCCGGCAAAGGTCATCGTACAGGGCGACCAAGGCAGTCTCTGTTCCAAAACCCAGCCTGAAACCAGATTGAAATGGATCCAGAAAATCCGTTTCATCCAGCAGCGCCTGGAGCTGTCCGGCCACCACCCGCTCCAACACCTTGCCCAAATAAGGGAGGTTCGCTACTGGCCGGTAGTTACCCACCAGCCCTGGGTCCAGGTTGGTTTTTTTTTAGAGTGGCCTAATTACTGCCTCCTTTAAGGCAGCAGGGACCACTCCCTCTCTTAATGAGGCATTTACAGCTTCCTGGACCCAGGTGCGAACCCCCTGGCAGATCTTTCAATTAGCCAGGAAGGGCAAGGGTCGAGCAGAGTGGTGGTAGAACGGACAGATCCAAGCACCCTGTCCACATCCTCGGGTCTCAATAATTGAAACTCATCCAATAATACTGGACCTAAGCACGGCGCACTGGACACATCCCTTGATTCTGCACCAATAGTGGAGTCCAATTCCCTGCGAATCTGAGCGATTTTTCCCTCAAAGTGAACAGCAAACTCGTCACAACGGGCTGCCGAGTGGTCCAGAACCTCCTCCGTATTTCTCAGTTGAAGAAGGTCCTGACCACCCGAAACAGCTCTGCTGGACGGCACTCTGAGGAAGCAATACGGTTTGCGAAATATTGCCTTTTCGCCAACCGTATTGCCACAGAATAGGCCCGATAATGGGCTCTAAGCTGTGTTCGATTGGACTCACAGCGATATTTTCTCCACTTGCGCTCCAGCTGTCTCCTCCTGCTTCATTGCCCGCAACTCAGATGTATACCAAGGAGCCGTCTGGGCTCTGCGCAAGGGGAGAGGGCGCTTAGGTGCGATCGTGTCAACTGCCCGGGACATTTCCCTATTCCATAGGGTGACCTGAGCTTCGACAGGAGCACCGACCATATCAGACGGATAATCCCCAGAGCTTTCAAGAAACCATCTGGATCCATCAGTCTCCGAGGGCGGATCATCTTAATAGATCCCCCACCCTTGCAGAGGGTTGGAGTAGCTAATAGCCTAAACTTGACCAGGAAGTGGTCTGACCATGACAATGGAGTCAGGACCAACCCCTCCACATCCAAACCACCATCCTCCAATCCCGTTGAGAAAACCAGGTCTAGAGTGTGGCCTTTCTCATGTGTCGGGCTGATGACATGTTGAGACAGCCCCATGGTTGTCATGGCGGCCATGAAGTCCTGAGCCGCCCGGCCAAGGCAGCCTCAGCATGGATGTTGAGGTCCCCAGTACCAACAGTCTGGAGGTCCTCAACACCAGGTCTGAGACCACCTCCGTCAGCTCAGGCAGGGAGAGACTTGGAATGCAGCAGGGTGGGCGGTACACCAACAGAATCCCCAGTCTGTCTCGTGAGCCCAGCATACAATACAGGCCCTCTAAACCTCCTCTCAAGGAGACAGGAAGCCTGGTCAAGGAGATAGAACTCCTATAGACTATAGCAACTCCCCTCCCGACCTTCCGGGCGACACTGGTGCTGGACTGAATACCCAGGTGGGCAGAGTTGGGAGAGGGGAACCCCACCTTCCTCTCCCACCCAGGTCTCAGTAATGCATGCCAGGTCGGCACCCTCATCCAGGATGACATCATGAATGAGGGCGGTCTTATTTTTTACCGACCTGGCATTCAACAACAGCACCGTGTGGCCCGTAGGTTCGCTGATATGGTCACCTGATACCTTCAGGTTGGAAGTGGAACCAGAAGAGGGGATAGATGTAAGATATCTAACCTCTCTTCTCCTACGCGGGCACGTTCCACTCCCACCCCCATACCTTCCTCTACCCAGCACAGGCTCAATGATTCTGAGAGAAGGGCTGAAGGGGAGAGAGAGAAGGGCCCTTAAGGGGGGGGGGGAGCCCTCTGCACATGGGCAGAGAAGCCGGGGACACAGAGAGAGCTGCAGTGGGACCCAGGAGAGACCCAGGCTCAGATTTCGGCTCAGGACAAGGAAACCTGGGAGTGCAGGAACTTTGACCCCTTTCCTTCTTTGCCAACTGCCCCCCCCAATGGGGATGAAAAGGAAGGGAGAATTCCTGTGAAATCCTAACACCCCTCCCAAAAGCAGGGGAGTCCCTTTTGTCCCCCCCCCCTCCCTATATGGACCTTCGTTTTGTTGAGTCACTGGAGCTAGTCTCCAGGAAATGTACACCAGATCTAAACTGCCAATGAAGCTCTGACACAGAGAGAGTCCAGTTTATTGGCCAAAAAAGGAACTCGCAGCCCCTGCCCTGGAGAGGCAAAAGAGAGAGATCTGCCCCCAAGAACAGGATTAGGGGTCCTTTATAGAAAACAGAGGGATACAAAATGAACCAACATGAACCAATCAGCAGACTCTCCCAGAATACAAACAGATTTGGTGAGGTGAACATGTGTGGGGGCCGACTATTCAGGTGCATTTGGCCCCTGGGCCGGACTTTGAACAAATCTCTATAACATGCAAGGAGGTGGGGAGGGAAGGCAGGCAAACCGTACAACTGCAAGCTGATGTCTGCATCCAGTATGTGGAGGGTTCAGCTGGCGGGGATGCATGACAGTCTGAGTGGTGGGGGAGAAGGGGCTGGGGGGGGCGCTCAAAATTTGAAAACCGGCCATATTTGCCCCCCCCCCCCGCCTGACTTTGGACATCTCTAAATAAAGGCAGACTGTGTTCAGATGCAAATGAAGAGTTTCTTTACTGTCTCATGGTTTCAGTCTTATCTGCCTTCCAGTGACAGGAGGACAGGCAAATAAGGGAAGGAATCAGGGCGAGGCAATTAGTGTGAAGCAGAAGAGAACTGAAAGGGGGGGATCAGGGAACAAGGGAAAATTTCTCTGGCCAGGTGGATCTGGTGTTGCCTCTTCCCAAGGACTGGGGGGGGGGTGTCTGTGGGGACCCCCCCAACAAACTCTTACAGGAGCCCACAATCGTTTCCCCTATTTGTTCCGCCAAGCCCCCTCCTCCTCCTCCCCCCAATGGCACACCCAGGGGGCTCCTCCCTTCTCCCACCCTTCACCCAGATTCCATTTTACTCCCCCCTCCCATCCCCAGTGCCTCCCCTCTCCTACAACCCCCCTCCCTGTATCTGCATCTCTCCCCCCCGACCGCCCCTCCCGCCCTTTTGCATGAACCTTCTCCTGGTTGGGGGGGGCAGATATTTCCTCTCCTTCCTGCAAACAATCATGGGGGGAGGGGAGAATCTGCCCCTGAAGGAGGAGGAGGGTATCAGAAATTCAATTGCAATATATACAAAGCATCCAACACAGAATTGCATCAGCAAGAGAGTTTAACATGGCAATAGATAAAGTGATCTGAATTAGAGCAGATAACCCTCACTGGTAACAAAAAAATTCAGCCTGTTTTATTACACCCATTGTGGGGTCTCCTTTGTTCCAGGAATACAGCATTGTCTCCCCAAACATTTTCCCACACTCCAGACGTTCGGAAGGCTTCATCCCTGTGAGGGCCGTTGTTGAGATTTATAACCTCCAGAATGTCTGTGAAGATTCTCAGTCACCCAGGTTCGTTTAACTGGGAGTTGAGTCATGGCTACTGGACTTCTTTTTTGAGAGATAGAAACGTTTCGCTGTTCATCCAAACACCTTCATTGGACCGTTTCTCTCTCTCAAAAAAGAAGTCCAGTAGCCATGACTCAACTCCCAGTTAACCTCCAGAATGGAACTTAAATATATCACGCGCACACAGAAACAGAGAGAGTATATGTAAAAATCTTATAGCAGTGTACAGTTGTACCTTGTATAAATTTTCCTTTATAGAAATTTCCCATAGGAATGCATTGAAAACAGAATAATCCCTAATTGCGACCATTTTCATGTTGTACGGATTTGTCGATTTCCTCATATCTCTGGATTTTTTCCCTTTAAGTGCTTTTCTTTGATTAAACAAACCGCTTGGGAAATTTTCACAATGGAGAGAGGTGAAAAGCGGTGTGCCCCAGGGCTCTGTCCTGGGACCGGTGCTTTTCAATCTGTTCATAAATGACCTGGAGACAGGGATAAACAGTGAGGTGCCCAAGTTTGCCGATGACACAAAACTTTTCCATGTGGTAAAAACCAGAGAAGATTGTGAAGAACTCCAGAAGGATCCCTCCAAACTGGGGGAATGGGCTACAAAATGGCAAATGCATTTTAATGTAGCCAAATGTAAAGTAATGCATATTGGGGCAAGAAATCCAAACTTCATCTATCAACTCATGGGCTCTGAGTTATCCGTGACGGATCAGGAAAGAGATCTTGGTGTGTTGGTGGACAGCTCCATGAAGGTGTCTCCCCAATGTGTGGCAGCGGTGAAGAAGGCCAATTCCATGCTAGGGATTATCAAAAAGGGGATTGAAAATAAAACAGCCAACATTATAATGCCATTATACAAAACAATAGTAAGGCCCCACCTGGAGTATTGTGTACAATTCTGGTCACCGCATCTCAAAAAGGACATAGTGGAACTGGAAAAGGTGCAGAAGAGAGCGACTAAAATGATTACTGGGCTGGGGCACCTCCCTTATGAGGAAAGGCTAAAACATTTGGGACTCTTTAGTCTGGAAAAAAGGTGCCTGAGGGGGGATATGATTGAGATATACAAAATAATGCAGGGCATAAGTCAAGTGGATAGAGGGAAGCTCTTCTCCCTCTCACGAAATAACAGAACTAGGGGACATCCACTCAAATTGAGAGCTGGGAGAGTGAGAACAGACAAAAGAAAATATTTTTTTCACCCAGCGCGTTGTGAGTCTATGGAACTCCCTGCCACAGGATGTGGTGATGGCATCTGGCCTGGAAGCCTTCAAAAGGGGATTGGAGGAAAAGTCCATCACAGGTTACAAACCATGATGGAGAAACCAGGATACTTCAAGGGCCAGATGCAGGGGAGTCATAGCAGGATACAGATATTTAGTCTCATGCGCTCCCAGAGGCTTTTGGTGGGGCCGCTGTGAGATACAGAAAGCTGGACTAGATGGGCCCTTGGCCTGATCCAGCATGGCTCTTCTTATGTTCTTATGAAGGTCCACTGTATCAGAAATTCTGTTGCAATATGTACAAAGCATCCAACACAAATTTACATCAGCAAGAGAGCTGAACATGGCAATTGTCATAATATGTAGAACTGACAAAATGTATGTAATATATATTTAACAGATTGAACAGAGAATTTGTAAAATGGAGTCAGTCAAAAATGCAGTCTCATGATGTTAGCCACAAGTGCATGGGACTAGAAATCACTAGGAGGTTAAAGTGATTTAGCACAGGTGGATTAGTTTAATGACATCATGGTGTGTCAGGATGAGATTGGTTAAAATCATGTCTGATGAGTTCCAAATGTGTATAAAGGAACTGGCTTGTATAATGGAAAATCGGGACTGTTTATGGTGAGAAAACAGTACCCCACACTCTGTTGCTTTGTATCTATGTTATGCTTGGTGTTATCCTGCTGTTATGCTTATCTGTGTATCTTCTGTATATATTCAATATAAGAGTTTTACTCTAAGTTATGTTTCTTTGTCTCTCTGTCTCTAACACTAATTGCTTATCTACACTTTATCTACATGCTACTGCTGCTAAGCTCATTTTTCTCTGCCACTTATTTAGAATTTAGTTTGATAGCAATAGATAAAGTGATCTGAGTTACAGCAGATAAACTGCTGAACAACTCTAACATGCTTTCAAATATTTAAAAATAGGTATCACATCACTTCTCAGTCTTTTTGAAAGGCTAAACAGTCCTAGCTCCCTAAGCCACTCCACGTAAGACATTTCTTCCACACCCTCAATCATCTGGGACACCCTCCTTTGGACCCGTTCAAGATTGTCAACATTCTCTTTTAAATTGAGGTGCACAGAACTGGACACAGTACTCCAGATGGGGTCTGACCACAGCAGAATAGAGTGGTACTATCACTTCACAAAATGCTTCTTGCCTGTGTGGATTCTGTGATGACTAGCAAGGCTTCCACCCCGACTGAACCTCTTTCCACATTCCAGGCATTCAAATGGCTTCTCGCCTGTGTGGATTCTGTGATGGCTAGCAAGGTTTCCAGATTGACTGAACCTCTTTCCACACTGCAGACATTCAAATGGTTTCTTGCCTGTGTGGATTCTGTGATGGCTAGCAAGGCTTCCACCCCGACTGAACCTCTTTCCACACTCCAGACATTCAAATGGCTTCTCGCCTGTGTGGATTCTGTGATGGCTAGCAAGGCTTCCAGATTGACTGAACCTCTTTCCACACTCCAGACATTCAAAAGGTTTCTTGCCTGTGTGGATTCTGTGATGGCTAGCAAGGCTTCCAGAATCACTGAACCTCTTTCCACACTCCAGACATTCAAATGGCTTCTCGCCTGTGTGGATTCTGTGATGCCTAGCAAGGTGTCCAGCATGACTGAACCGCTTTCCACACTCCAGACATTCAAATGGCTTCTCACCTGTGTGGATTCTGTGATGCCTAGCAAGGTTTCCAGAATCACTGAACCTCTTTCCACACTCCAGACATTCAAATGGTTTCTTGCCTGTGTGGATTCTGTGATGACTAGCAAGGTGTTCACCTCGACTGAACCTCTTTCCACACTCCAGACATTTAAATGGCTTCTCGCCTGTGTGGATTCTGTGATGGCTAGCAAGGTTTCCAGAATCACTGAACCGCTTTCCACACTCCAGACATTCAAATGGCTTCTCACCTGTGTGGATTCTGTGATGCCTAGCAAGGTGTCCAGCATGACTGAACCGCTTTCCACACTCCAGACATTCAAATGGCTTCTCACCTGTGTGGATTCTGTGATGGCTAGCAAGGCTTCCAGAATCACTGAACCTCTTTCCACACTCCAGACATTCAAATGGCTTCTCACCTGTGTGGATTCTGTGATGGCTAGCAAGGCTTCCAGATTGACTGAACCTCTTTCCACACTCCAGACATTCAAATGGTTTCTTGCCTGTGTGGATTCTGTGATGGCTAGCAAGGCTTCCAGAATCACTGAACCTCTTTCCACACTCCAGACATTCAAATGGCTTCTCGCCTGTGTGGATTCTGTGATGCCTAGCAAGGTGTCCAGCATGACTGAACCGCTTTCCACACTCCAGACATTCAAATGGCTTCTCACCTGTGTGGATTCTGTGATGCCTAGCAAGGTTTCCAGAATCACTGAACCTCTTTCCACACTCCAGACATTCCAATGGTTTCTTGCCTGTGTGGATTCTGTGATGACAAGCAAGGTGTTCACCTCGACTGAACCTCTTTCCACACTCCAGACATTTAAATGGCTTCTCGCCTGTGTGGATTCTGTGATGGCTAGCAAGGTTTCCAGCATGACTGAACCTCTTTCCACACTCCAGACATTCAAACGGCTTCTCGCCTGTGTGGGTCCTGTGATGGCTAGCAAGGTGCCCACCTTGACTGAACCTCTTTCCACACTCCAGACATTCAAATGGCTTCTCCCGTTGGTGAATATTCTTATGGGGACTATTTGTTGATGTGCTAGTAAAATATTTTTCACACTTGCCATGCTCATTCCTTTCCTCTGGTTTTGATGTTTTCGGGACCGCTTGGTCTTCCTCCTGACAAGGAATAGATTTGTCCATCTTTAGATCTATTTGTTTTCCTTCTTAGGTTCTTCCTTCGGGTTTGATTCTCAACACCCTCTTTTGCACCTGAATATTCAACCTCTTCCTCTGACGCTTGGGAGTACTCCTCTTTTATTTCTTCCCTACAGTATCTTACCTGCAAAATATAAATGACCATAAAAAACAGAGCTTTAAATCAAATAACAAACCCACTGCCATGGAGGAGGCAGGAGGATGAGACGCAGCTTCAGGATCGTTGGTCTATGGAACTCCCTGCCAGGAGAAGTGGTGACACCTGTCAGCCTTGACCGCTTTAACAAAGATTTGGACGAGTTAATGGAGAACAAGGGGATGAATGGCTATCAATATGGATGTCTAAGGACAACCTCTGAGTTGGAGAGAGAGGCAGGAACTTTCTTGATGCCATTGGCAGGGAATTGTAAGCAGAGGAGGACATCTTCTTGGGAATACCCTGAAGCCAATGGTGAGCCACTGCTGTGTGAGACAGAATGCTGGACTGGGTGGGCTGTCATGGCCTCTTCTAGCAAGGCTGCTCTTCTGTTCTTTTGCTCTTAACGTCAGGAGTACAAAACCCAAAATCTATCGGAGCTGGAGAGGCCAGTGGGAAGGCTCCACCTTTGCCTGACTATAGAGTCATCTTCCTTCATTTGGAGTCTGTGGCTGTCTTTGCGGGGGTGGGGGTGGGGTGGGGGTGTCAATATTTCATTTGTCTTTCACTGCTTATATGGCAAGTTGAATGACCCTGAGGAGTCATAGCATATAAATGCATGAAATCCATCAGTAAAGAAATAAAAACATTCTTGAGGAGGCAGCTTCTTTTGAGGGGGGTGCTCCCATCAGGGCAACCAAAACTACCCTTCTTTCTCTTTAACCAGGAGGCCAAAGGGAACCCTTACCTGGACGGACCTCTTTCCCAGAACCCCAAAGGGACACCCTCAGGCAGAGTTCCCCCTCCTGGATTCAGTAGATCTCCCGCTTGTCGGGGGGGGGGGAGATATAGAATCACCTCTTCAAAGGATCCTGGAAGCTGAAAAGATAAAATCAAAGTAATAAGGGGAAGTCCAGGCTGGGATTTTTAACAGGAAGAGGAGGAGGAGGAATGGGGGGGGGGGTTGTGGGTAGGTGGTGGTGGGGAGAATTTCCTTCTCTCTCCGTCCTCCCCCCCTCCCATTCCTTCTCCTAGTCTTTTTTCTGAATGTCCTTGGTTGTTTTTCTTATGGGTGGGAGGCACAACCTTCCACAACCCCCCCTTTAAATACCCCCCTCCATGGCACAAGCCCCCTCCCCCTCCCCCTCCCTCTTCTTCTTGTTTTTCCCTCTCCCCTATTTTTGTCCGTCCCTAAAAGCTTCGTCCGCCCTTTTTTCCTTGCGGGGGAGGGGGAGAGAAGAGATGTAGGGAGGAGGGTTTTTGGGGGGGTGGATCTGCCCCCCTTCATTCCTTTCCCACCTTTCCCTCCCCCTCCCTCTTCCTTCCAAATCAAAATAGGGGGAGCTTGGGGGGAGGGAAATTTAACGCCTCCTTCTCTCTCCGGATCCCCAAAGGAGTGTGCGGTGTGTGGGGGGGTCTTCCCTTCTGGGACCCCCACCACCATCACGAATTTCAACAAGCCCCCCCCCTCCTCCCCCCAATTCCCTCCAGCCTCCATCTCCCCCCGCCATGGCATTGCAACACCCCCCCATTGCACAGCGCTCCTCTGAGCGGAGGGGAGATGGGGGTGTTCATTATAGCCCTCTTCAAGAGCAGCTCCTCCTCCCCCCAACCCCACAATTCGGGGGCGTCATTTCCTCCCCCCCATCCCCTGCCACTCTAGGGATCCTCTGGGCGTCCCTTATTGTGGGGGGTTGGGGGGAAGGAGGAGGGGGGTCGTGCCATGTGGTGGGGTGGAGGTTGGCGCGAGTAATGGAGGGGGGTCTCTAGGGGGAGGGAGGAGAGGTTCCCCCCCATCACTCCCCCACCACCACCACTGGCAGGACCGGGGACTCGAACCATTGCCGGAGGAGGAGGAGAGCAGACAAAGGAGGGCGCCCCCCCAGTCCTGGGGGGGGCAGAGGGGCAGGGAGAGAGTGCCTTCCTAGAGCGGCGGGGAAGGGAAGGGGGGAGTGCTCCCTCCTCCACCCCCCCAATAAAGGGCTCTGGAGAGCAAAAGGAGACCCCCCCACCCCAGAAGGAGGAGGAGGAGGAGGAGGAAGGAGGTCTCTGCAATTGGGGGGGGAAGCATTGCTATTGGGGGGGAGGAAGGGATGCCTTGGGGGAGGTGGGGCGTCGAGGGGGGGCTAAGGAAGAAAGAGGAAGGGGCTTTGCTGATGAAATCCATTGGGGGTTCCCAGGAGAGAAGCACCCCCCAGGCACTGGGGGAGAAGGAGGCGTCAAGTTGCCCCCTCCCTCTAAGACCCCCCCATCACTCCTCCTTCCTTTTCTCTCGCCCCCCTTGATATGGAGATGGAGGAGGGGGAGGGAGGGAGGGGAGGAACACTGAACCCCCCACCCCACTTGGAGGAATCGGGGCCGATCCAGGCAATTAAAACAAAACAACCTCCTCCTTCCCTTTCTCGCCCCCCCAAAGGAAAAAGGAGGGTGGGAGCAGCTTTTAGGGCCGGACTAATGGGGGGGGAGGGAAGGGTGTCTTGTTCCTTTAATAGATTCCCCCCCCAGGAGCACTCCATGAAGGGGGGGAGGGAATCGTGGGAGGGGGGATCTTGGGAGGAGGGGTGGGGGGACTTGCCTCTTTGTGTAATAGGCTTTTTTCTCAAGCTGGTGCTCGGAAGGAAAACATTAGGACACTAAATACACACATCTAGCAACCACAACATAACAAGGGGGAAGGCCTAGGATTCCAGCCTGGAATTATTGCAGCTTAAAACCATCCAGCACACAGAGGGAATGAGGGGGCATCTCGCATGGGCACACACGCACACATATACACACACCATTCTTGCTGCTCAGACAGAGAGCGCACTCTGCAGAAGCTCAGAGGCAACTTCACTCTCTGCCACCGGGGAGGGGGGGAAAGGAGGGAAGAAAGGCACCGGAAAAGGGGGGGGTGTCACCCCCCTTGGTTTTGGGAGGAGGAGGAGGGCGCATCCACATGGCCATGGGCACTCCCATGCGCTCTCCACACATACACACACAACGAAAGGAGGAGGCTTGGCAGCCAAAGTAAGGGGGGGGCAGAAACCACAGACACACATTGACCCACACAGGAATCGCAAGACCACATGACCCAGATTCAAAAAAACAACCAAAAAACGACGACATTCATTCAACGCCCCCCCTCAAAGGGGAGGCAGGTAACGTGCCCCCCCTCCTCTTTTTTTTTTTTCAAAAAGACAAAAACAGTAAAGGCAGCTCCTGAGCCTCTCAACAAGCTACCCTAGGAAAAACTCAGCTAGGCAGGCATTGTGCCTCCCTTACTTTCATCAAATATAGGCGGACAGATGGATGGATGGATGGATGGATGGATGGATGGATGGATGGATGGATGGATGGATAGATAGATAGATAGATAGATAGATAGATAGATAGATAGATAGATAGATAGATAGATAGATAGATAGATAGAATGGTACATTGCACAAAGGAACCAATTTGCCCCAAATGAAACTATGTTAAGCAAATTTTCTGGCTGAGCACCAGAGAGGAAGGCTATTGTTCATCTTATGAGCCAATCAGACCAGGGGACAAGAGGTCAAGCTGACTATAAGAAGGTCTCTTGCACTAGCTGTATTCAGACCGATGAAGCTGTTTGGATGAACAGCGAAACGTTTCTATCTCTCAAAAAAGAAGTCCAGTAGCCATGACTCAACTCCCACTTATATAAAGGAATTAATTCATTCCAAATGAAATTTTGTTAAGCAAATTTTCCTTTATACAAATTTCACATATGAATGCACTGAAAACAGAATAATCCTTAATCACGGCCATTTTTGTGTTGTACGGATTTGCCCCATAGGCGAGTCTGTTAAGCAAATTTCCTCTATCTTCGGAATTTTTTTGTTGTACGGATTTTATGTTATACATACTGTTTGTTATACAAGGGTCCACTGTAATTCTATCAAAGAAAGAGATCAAATTAGTCATGACTTGTTTTCAATAAACCTGTGTTGATGTCTTGTAATGAGAGCATAGTTTGTTAAATAATTACAGACTACCTGTTTAATAATCTGCTCTAGGATCTTGCCAGGAATTGAAGTCAAGCTGACTGGGAGGTAATTATTTGTGTCCTACCCATGCACCCTTTTTGGAGATGGGGACTTCCCCTGTTCTCCAGGACTTCTCAAAGATTATTGCCAATGGTTCTGAGATTACTTCTGCCAGTTCTTTTAATATCCTTGGATGCAATTCATCTGGCCCAGGAGACTTACATTCATTTAATGTTTCCAGGTGTTTCTGCATTACCTCTCTACCTATTCTATGTTGCAATTCCCATTCCTAACTCATCTACTCTTTTACTTCCTTTCTGGAGAAAATGGCAGTGAAGGTGTTGAGTAGTTCTACCTTTTCCCTGTCTCCTGTTACTAACTGGTTACCATCGCCATGCAGAGAGCCTATCATAGAATCATGGAGTTGGACGGGACCTCGAGGGCCATCCAGTCCAACCCCCTGCCATGCAGGAACCCCATCACAGTATTTCCGACAGATGGCCATCCAGCCTCTGCTTAAAAACCTCCAAAGAAGGAGACTCCACCACCCTCCATGGTAGCATATTCCACCACCCTCTGTGGCAGCATATTCCAAACAGCTCTGTCATAAAGTTCTTCCAAATGTTCAAATGGAATATCTTTTCCTGTAGTAACCGCGCCTTCTCTGTGGTGGGCCCCACATTACGGAATCACCTGCCTAGTGAGCTCCACCTAGCACAGTCCCTGCCCGCCTTTAAAAGGGCTTTGAAAACCTTCCTTTTTAAAGAGGCAAATGGCAACCTTTTTACTTAGTTTTTTTTTTTTTGCCGCCTGCGTTGTCTCTTGTGGAGGGTCTCTCCCTCCTTATTTTACAAGTCCTCTCCTGCTCTCTCTCTCTCTCTTTCCTTTGTTCTATACTGTTGGTTTTATTTTATTTTAAACCGCCCAGAGTTCCATCCGGAAGATGGGTGGTATAAAAATACAACAAATAAATAAATAAATAAAACCATCGCCCGAGTCCTAGTCTCTGAAGCCATGGAAAATTATCATTTCCTTATTGTTCCTTTTCCTGCAGACATAACTTTAATTTCTATCTCTATTTAATTACTATCTTAAATCCATTATGAGTCATGGCAAATGGACATCTTGTGAGATCGACTAGGATGCGGGGAAATGGTCTCAAACGACACTTAGAGCTGTTTGGCAGTGGAATATACTGCCATGGAGGTTGGTCGAGTCTCCTTCTTTGGAGGTTTTTAAGCAGAGGCTGGATGGACATCTGTCTCGGAAGTACTGTGATGGGGGTTCCTGCATGGCACGGGGGTTAGACTAGATGGCCCTTCAGGTCTCTTCCAACTCTATTATTGCATTTTATTTTCTTAAAATACTCTAAAATGCAATAAATAAAATCAAAATGTTTTAATCTCACAAGAAAAGAAGTCCAGTTGCCATGACTCAAACTTTCAGATAACCTCACCTGGAGGACTGAGAATCTTCACAGATATATCTGTAGGACAGCCTTCTTGAAGTGCAGCATCCAGAACATGTTACAGTACTGAAGATGAGGTCTGAACTAGACATAAGAGATATTTGAAAATGTATGGTTTTTCTAACGAACAGACAGCATTTGATAAAATATTGTTGACTGTAGATGATAAATTAATTAAGAAAATATACAAATTTGTATTAGAATGGAAAATGGAAGATGAAAAACTGAAAGGGACAATGGTCCAATGGGCAATTATTTTGGCTATAATATGTAAGTTAAACCTGTGATAAAGCTAAAACATTTTGGATTAAAATACACACTTGGCTTGTTAAAATGTTCAAAGTGCATAGAGATTTCAAACGAGAATTGCTCTTACTAATTATAGTATGAGAGAACTTAGATAAGCAAAACATTTATTTAATATTACATATTATGACAGCAGCGAGGATGGTATGGGCACAATACTGGAAAAATGAAGGAATACCAAGTGATGAAGGAATAATTAAGACACATGCCCTAGTGACATCCCACCTAGACTACTGTAATGTGCTCTATGTGGGGCTACCGATGAAAAGCCTCAGGAAACTTCAATGGGCCCAAAACGCAGCAGCCAGACTGCTGATTGGGGCGGGGTACAAAGATCACATTACACCCCTATTGAAGCAGCTCCACTGGCTGCCAATCAGCTATCGGACACCATTCAAGGTGCTAACCTTGACCTACAAAGCACTCTATGGCCTGGTTCCCATCTACCTCAAAGATCAAATCTCACAGTACGAACCAACTTGGGTGCTAAGGCCCTTCTCTCTCTAGAATTATAAAGTTGGAAGAGAACTCAAGGGCCATTGAGTCCGACCCCCTGCCATTCAGGACCCGGCATCACAGTATTTCTGACGGATGGCCTATCACTTGCCTTGATCTAGACCCTTTTGTTCTCTTGATGCATCCAAGAATTGCATTGGCTTTCCTGATCGCCGCATCACACTGCTGACTCATGTTCAATCTGTGGTCCACCGAGACTCCCAGATCCCTTTCACAGGTACAATTTTCCAGCCAGGTATCTCCCATCCTATATCTGTGCAATTCATTTTTTTAACCTAGATGTAGCACCTACATTTCCGTCTGTTGAAATCCATTCCGTTAGCTTTGGCCCAGCATTCTAATCTGTCAAGGTTCTTTTGGATTTTCATCCTGTCCTGTAGGGAATTAGCAACCCCTCCTAATTTGATATAATCTGCAGATTTAATTAGCATACTCTCTATTCCTTCCTCCAAGTCATTAATAAAGATTATTGAACAGCACTGGACACAAAACAGAACCCTGGAGCACCCCACTGGTCTCACCTCTCCAAGCTGAAGAGAGGCCATTCATGATCACCCTTTGAGTGCAATCAGTCAACCAATTACAAATCCACCTAACCATAGCACTCTCTATCCCACTTTTGACTAACTTCTTAGCAAGAATACCATGGGGGACCATATTGAAGGCCTTACTGATGTCCAGATAAGCAATATCCACATCATTCCCTTTATCCACCAGCATTCCCATCATCTTTCCATTCCATCACTCTCACAGGTGGGTCTCAGGGGAACCCATGAAACCTTGTCTCATGGGAACCCTTCTCGGCTGCTGTGCCCAGACTCTGGAACCCCCTCCCACTAGAGGCGAGGACTGTCTCATCTCTGTTGTCTTTCCAGAAACAGGCAAAGTCCTTTCTCTTTCTCTTCAGGCAAGCGTTCCGTGAGACTACCCATTATGTGTCTTTTGTAGGAATCTATAGGATCACATAGACGTTGCTTATATCTACTTATAACCTTATGTGATTACACTGACACTATGATTTCAAAGTTAGTTTCTATCATACACAACTTTGCATGCAACTTTACTCTTTTTTTTAACTGGGCATACATTTTCTGGGCATACATTTTCTTGTATGCTTAATGCAACATTGACTTTTAATGCTGTAAGATGTTCCTCAATTCGATGTTAAAATAAGCACTGGCTAGTTTTTGATTACATAGAAAATGATCGAAATTTCATTTTCAAAATGCAGCTAAGAGCATTCCATGGGCGATAGGCCCCATCAATCCAGGAAAGGACAAGGAACTGCCCAGTGTGCAGCCTCAGCTGTTCAGCTGCTCTGGAAGGATTTACAAAGAGAACCCGGGCAGTTGGGACTTTGTGCCCTGAGACCAAACCTTGTGGAATCAGTTACCCACTTCCTTGGAACCTGGACAAAGCCGATCAAGAGCTCTTCTCTCTCATGGTATGAACGGGATGTAAAAATGATATGTGTATTGTGTGAATGAAACCCTCGCTATTTGCTCTGTAATTAATAGATAAGAAAGTATATTCATTTGCACTTAATGTTGTGCCTTATGAGGTCCTTTGTTGTCTGTGTATAGTGATTGTCCTCCTTCGAACACATGCACTTCCTTAATTTCCCATACATGCCAATTAGATACAAACAACCAATCCTGGACGTGGCAAATTGTCTGGCTCTGTTTGAATAAGGAATTCAGCGCTTTTCAATTGAAATTGACTTTTTTCCTGCTCCTAATTGCATTTCCGGGCTTTATGGACCCTTTCCTCATACATAACTAAGGGAGTCCATGTGTGTGTTGGTTCAGCCGCAGTTGGGGGAGTAAGCAAGGCAGAGGTGAGGGGAAGAGCCTGTTCTTTCATGGCTGAGGCCAAGGTATATGGAAAATTCTGTTTCCTTGCCGTTGCTTCCTGTACCGGATCTCCTTGCGTAACGTAGGTCAAGAAAACCATCCCCTCTCTGTCAGAGTGTAGAGTGATTATCCCTTTAGAAGGGGTTTTGTGTGAAGACCTGCCTCTTCAGGCAATGTTTTGGGGCCACCTGAGCATGTGTCCCCCCCCACTTTCCCCCCCTCTCCTTTCCTTGTTGGCACTAGTTTTTTAGTTGCCTTGCTGGACATTACCTGGACTTTTTGTCTTGGTTAGAGGCGTCTTGCTATTTTTACTTGCTATTTCTTTTAGTTTTTTTTAGCAGTTCTTTAGTGTATTGGGATGATGATTTGTATTAGTTTTGCTTTCTGTTTATTTTGTTGGGTATTGTCATGTCTTGGGATTGTATTTGGGTAGTCATTGTGGGGTGATGTGTACGTACACCGCCCAGAGTTCCCCTTTGGGAAAATCAGGCGGTTTATAAGTGTAAGAAATAAATAAATAAATAAAAGAAACAACAAATCACCTGTTTGGGGACAAAAGGAAGATGCCACCCACCCCAAGGTCCTCTCTGACCCACAACTGGTGTCACAGAAGATCTGGTGGCAGCTGCCCACAAATGTTCTTGGTGCTGGTTGAATCCTTATCTAACCTCCTCAACAGATTGCATCCTATGAAGTGGAAGGTGGTGCTTCAGACCCAAAGAAAGAAAGAAAGAAATCTCACCTGCCTTGGAAACGGTAGGAGAGATTGGGAGTTGGAGTCTTCGCTTTTGGCCTTCAGGAAAGTCACGTGGGATCAGTTCAGTTTCCTCCCCTCCTTTGGAGAAAGGGAAAAAAGGTCAGTCTGGAGGCTGCTTGATTAAAGGAAACCAGAAACCTGTCCCCCCACGACATATCTTTGTTCTTTTTTACATCTTGTAGGGCTACAAGTCAGTGAGAAAAGTAAGATATTCTATAAAGGAACAGGAAGGCTGGGAGGGAGAAAGGAGGAGGAGGAGGAGGAGGAAGGAGGGCCATCTCCCAAACTCTGAGACAAAATCTTGACCATTTCATTTAATTGTGCAAAATGTGCTTTCCCACCCGAAAACCCTTTCAGGAGGTTTAGTGGGCTGAGAGGTCCTCCTTGGACTTGGGGAGACCCGGGTTCAAGTCCTGAGTCATTTCAACTGATGCCTCCACAGCCTTGAGAGATCCTTCAGGATTGGCGCCAGAGGAATAAGTTGTTCTCACTCAGCTTTTCAATCCTGACCACCCAATGCAAAGGCCACATCGGAAGCCTGGTCCTTGGAGCCCTTTTTGTGTGTTTGTTTTTGAAATCTCCGACCCCCCCCCAATCATATCTCCCTCCAACCCCCAGCAGTTTCTTGGGCCCCTTCCTGCCCTGCTTTCTTTCAGAAGCACTTTGTTTCCATACATGGACGCCGCAGGACAAGGATTTCTCCCAAGCCAAGTGGGGAGGAAAACCATCCCATCCGTTTGCTAATATTTTCTCCTCCCAAAACTCTTTCCTCCCCTCCCCTCCCCTTCCCAGACCCTCCTCCTCCTCCTCCTCCTCCTCTTTCCCACCCAGGGACCCCCTCCAGACTTTGGGGGAAACAGTGGGGCGATGGGGGGGGGAGGAATTGAGATCCCCGTTGCTTTCTCCCACCCACCCCCCTTTTTAACCCCTTCGGTGCCTGCAGGATTCAAGGGGGAGGGAAGAAGAAGATTGGGTGTGTGTGTGTGTCTTTCTCATCTGAGGAGAAGCCAGGAGGAATGTGTGTGTGTGTGGGGGGGGGGTCTCCTGCCTCGAGGGGGGTGTTTGGGATCCTGCAAAAGCCCCCCCTAATCCCCAGACCCTCCCGATTCCTCCCCCAAAAGAAAAAGAGGGGGGGTCTCCGGAGGAAAGGCCAGCCTTGCAGGGAGGGAGGGAGGGAGGAGGAGGCTAAGAAGGAAGGAAGGAAGGAAGGAAAGAAGGGGGGCTCGCCTGCAGTCCTTCCTGCCCTCCTTGGAGGAGGAATCCCCCCTCCCCCCTCGGTCCTTTTGGACCCCCCCCCTTTCCCTGACCCCCCCCTCCCAATATTACCCTCGACACCCCCCCCCACCAATGGCTCACCTCCTCCTCCTCCTCCTCCCGCGGGAAAAGACCGAGTTCCCCTTTGCCCACGCCTCCCTCGGAGATCATAGAGAGGAAGGCGGGAGGGAAGGGCGCCTCTCCATCCACTTCCTGGTTTCGCCGGTCCTTCCGCCTCTCTTTCCGTAGGGAACGTAGAGCTACGAAGATTGTAGAGAGGCTCTCCTCCCCTTCAAACAGGACCTCTCGGGTCTGTGGTGGTGCAAACGGGGGAGGGCGGTCCTCCTCGAGAGGTTTTCTTTTTTGGGGGGGGGAGGGAGAGGGGGAAGGGCGGCAGGGGCTGCTCCGTGTGATTGACGGGATGCAACTGCCCTTTCTCCTAGTGGGTGAGAGGAGGAAGGGAGGAGGTGTTGCCTCGAAGAGGGGGGTAGGGCTTAATGGTGATAAGAGCCTAAGAAGAGCCATCATGCTGGATCAGGCCAAGAAGGGCCCATCGAGTCCAGATTCCTGTATCTCACAGTGTCCCCACCAAATGCCTCTGGGAGCGCATGAGACTGGACATACACTCAAATTGAGGGCTGGGAGAGTAAGAACTGACAAAAGAAAATATTTTTTCACCCAGCGCGTTGTTAGTCTATGGAACTCCCTGCCACAGGATGTGGTGATGGCATCTGGCCTGGATGCCTTCAAAAGGGGATTGGACAGATTCCTGGAGGAAAAGTCCATCACAGGTGACAAACCATGATGGAGATATGTGTAATCGCCAGGCTTAAAACCAGGGTACTTCAAGGGCCAGATGATGCAGGGGAGTGGTATCAGGAGACAGAGATCTAGTCTCATGCGCTCCCAGACGCATCTGTTGGGGCCACTGTGAAATACAGGAAGCTGGACTAGATGGGCCTTTGGCCTGATCCAGCATGGCTGTTCTTATGTTCTGTCTCCCAGAACAAGAAGAGAAGGAGAAAGGGAGGGGCGACTGGACAAGAATCAGGGGGGGCCCCTCCCCCCATTGTATGCCTGCCTTCGCCTTCGCCCTCCCCCAAAGCAAAGCTTGCGTCCAACAGAGACCATAGAGAGGTTGGCGGAGGGAGGGGCACCTCTCAGACCACTTCCTGGTTCCTGTTTTCTGGAAGGGACCTCTGGAGGGTGGAGGTAGATCTAGGAAAGTTGAAGAGGAGCTTCTCCCTCCTCCGCCGTTTCCCCCAAAGAGAACCCCTGGTTGGCCAAAGAGGATCAAAAGGGAATCTGCCTTTAATACCCCCTCAGATCCACCCCATGGTTTGGCTTCTGCCCCTAATTCTCTCTCTCTCTCTCTCTCTCTCTCTCTCTCTCTCTCTCTCTCTCTCTCTCTCTCTCTTTCCCCCTTCTTAATGCAATTAATGACACACAGGTAGGAGGAGTTCTCTTAGTTTACTTGAAAAAACTCACACTGGTGAGAAACTATTACCCTGTCAGAAAATAGTTATTTTCCCTTGGAATTTTCACTAATTTACATTAAGGGACTCAGATGGGAGAGTCCATAAACTGCCTGGGAAGATCAATTGACTGAACTTGACCTGAATGAATCTTTCCAGCAGCAAAACTGGAGGAGGCACAGATGGAATACAGAAGACCCAATGAAGACTCCAGCAGGAGAGAGATCCAGGAGAAAATACTGTTTTTATTAGGCCTAATAAAAGACAGCAGGTGGACACAAGCCAGAGACAGGGCAAAGATGTCCGACCCCGGACACAAAGAGAACCCCAATTTTTATTAGTTCCCCTCTTCCCTCCCCCCAAGTGGTGCCGCCCAGGGGTGGGCAAGGGGATGGTTCTTCAGATTGTCCAATCGATGTAGTCCATGGGTGGGCCAGAGGCGTTGCTGGGTGGTCTCTGGCAGGCTGGAATCGGATGCCTGCCCAGGTGCTAATGAGTCCAGACTGTCTTTTAATTAGGCCATCAGGATATGACAATGGAAAAGGGGAAACGGGGTATTGTCCTTGGGTTTGGGTAAACTGGAGAAATCAGAAAGTCAATAGAAGGCTGGAGAAGGTCAGTACAGAAGTTGATAGGGAGCCGGAAAGCTGATGAGATCATTGGAGGTGGCTGGACAGTCCTTTTGTGGATGCAGGGATGTGATAATGACGAGGCCCCAGGCTGTAGCTTAATCCAGTGAGCATCTGTTGTGGACGTGCCAGGATCTTTGGAGAAGATGGATTCCTTCCAGAACGGTGGTCCCCAACCCCCGGGCCGCGGACCGGTGCCGGTCCGTGGACCGGTCGGCACCGGGCCGCCTGGGGAGGCCGGGGAGGCTCCTCCCCTTTTCCTCTGCCGCCCTCCTCCTCCTCCTCTTCTCTCCCGCAGGCGGCCGGTGGAGGAGGAAGGCTGGAGGAGCCGCCGCCGCCGCATTTGCCTTTGCCTCCCTCCTCTGCCCGCCGGCGGCGGCGGCGCATCCTCCTCCTCCTCCGCCCTCCTCCTCCTCCTCCGCCCTCCTCCACCACCACCAGCAGCAGCAGGAACCCCATTTGGCCCGCTTGCCCCTCCTCGCCTCCTCCCGGCCCCAACCCCCCTGCCCTGGGGGCCGGGCGCACGGGGGGCCAGCGGGGAGGAGGGGGCCCCGGTCGGAAGAGCAGGTGGGTGCCCCTCCTCCTCCTCCTCCTCCTCGGGCGCGCGCCTTTGGCCCCTCCCTGCGGCCGCGCTCCAGGGCGGAGCCCCCGCTGCCATTGCCGCCGGACTGCACCTGTGTTGGCGGCGGGCGGGGGCGCGGCGGGCCGCCCGGATGTTTTCCCGCCGCCGCTGCGCCTGTGTTGGGGCGGGCGGGGAGCGCCGCGGGCCGGCCCGGATGTTTTCCCCGCCCCGCACCGCCACCCCGCCGCCACCACCGCCATCCCCCCAGGCACCGTCCCGCCCGCCGCCACCACCGCGACCCCCGTCGCCCCGCCGCCGCCGCAATCCCCCAATCGCCCCGTCCCGGGGAGACGCTGCCGCCACCTTGCTGCCCCCGCCAGCCTCGGCCCCCATCACCGGCCTCGCGGGACCGTCCCGGAGCTGCTGCCGCCGCCACCACCACCACCTTGCTGCCCCCGCCGGCCTCAGCCCCCGTCACCGGCCTCGCGGGGCCGTCCCGGGAGCCGCTGCCCCGCCTTGCTGCCCCGTCCACCGGCCTCGCGGGGCCGCCCCGGGACCCGCCGCCACCTTGCTGCCCCCGCCGGCCTCGGCCCCCATCACCGGCCTCGCGGGACCGTCCCGGAGCTGCCTCCGCCGCCGCGCCTTGCTGCCCCCGCCTTGCTGCCCCCGTCCACCGGCCTTGCAGGGCCGTCCTGGGAGCCGCCGCCGCCGCCCGCCTTGCTGCCCCCGCCTGCCTCGGTCCCCGTCACCAGCCTCGCGGGGCCGCCCCGGGAGCGCGCCGCCGCAACCCCGTAATTGCCCCCGCGCCGCCGCGACTCCCCGCCACCGCCACCACCGCAATCCCCCAATCGCCCCCATCCCGCCGCCGCTGCGACTCCCCAGGCAATCGCCCCACCCTGAAAGAAAGAAAGAAAGAAAGAAAGAAAGAAAGAAAGAAAGAAAGAAAGAAAGAAAGAAAGGAAGGAAGGAGGGAGGGAGGGAGGGAGGAAGGGAGGGAGGAAGGGAGGGAGGAGAAAGAAAGAATGTAGGGAGGGGGTAAAGAAAAGGGAAAGAAAGAAAGAAGGGAGTGAGGGAGGGAGAAAGAAAGAAAGAAAGAAAGAAAGAAAGAAAGAAAGAAAGAAAGAAAGAAAGAAAGAAAGAAAGAAGGGAAGGAGGAAGGGAGGAAGAAAGAAAGAAAGAAAGAAAGAAAGAAAGAAAGAAAGGGGGAGAAGGAGGAAGGGAGAGAGCGAGAGAAAGAAAAAGAAAGGAAGGAAGGAAGAAAGAAAGAAAGAAAGAAAGAAAGAAAGAAAGAAAGAAAGAAAGAAAGGGGAAGGAGGAAGGGAGGAAGAAAGAAAGAAAGAAAGGGGGAGAAGGAGGAAGGGAGAGAGAGAGAAAGAAAAAGAAAGAAAGGAAGGAAGAAAGGAAGGAGGGAGGGAGAAAGAAAGAAAGAAAGAAAGAAAGAAAGAAAGAAAGAAAGAAAGGGGAAGGAGGAAGGGAGGAAGAAAGAAAGAAAGAAAGAAAGAAAGAAAGAAAGAAAGAAAGAAAGAAAGAAAGCCGCCCACCGGGTCCTCGCCACCGCGGGGCAGCCCCACACGAGGAGGAGGAGGGGGAGGGGCGCGCGGCAGTCCCCTCGGCCCCCCACCCGCCGCCTCCCCCGGGATCTTCGCTGCCGCCGCCGCTGCCCCACACTTCCCGCTGGCGCCCGAAGGCAGCGCCTGCTCCTCCTTCTCCTCCTCCGCGGGAAGGATTTGGCCCTGTCAGTGGTGGCGGTCCCCGAGCAAAGCCGGGCCTCCCCGGAAAGGAAGAGTCCCAACTGGCCGGTTTGCAAAGGTGAGAGGGAGGGGGTGGTGTGGTGTGGTCGTGCGTGTGTGCGTCTCTCTCTCTCTCTCTCCCGGCCCGACCCCACATTCGCATTCTTTTATCTCCCCCCCTTCCCCACCCCCCCACCCCCGGGCCACGGAAAAATTATCAAAAATTTACAGGTCCGCAGGGATAAAAAGGTTGGGGAGCACTGTTCCAGAAGATGCAGCTTGCCTCGTGGTGCCGCCATGATGCCTTTCTCGTGCCATAACCCCCTCTGCCCCAGATTATAGATACAGAAGTCACAGGATAGAGCAGGAACATGTTTAAGCACACCCAGGGAAGAAGGAGTGGGAGGAGAAAGGAGAGTGAAAGAAGGAAGAAAAGAGAGAGAGAGAGAGAGAGAGAGAGAGAGAGAGAGAGAGAGGAAGAAGAGAGAAAGGGGGGCACTCTTTGGGTCAGGAGTCTAGGGTGTGTTTTAGACAGAGGCAGGGGAACCAGGTTTCAGAGGGTAAGGGAGTCCCTGACTCTTGAGAATGATTGTTTTAGAATCATTCCTTGGCAAGCCAGGGCATGGAGGAAAATAATTCATCAGTTCAGGAAGGGTTCTGCCTGAACTGTGTCTCTGGCTGGGGTTTTAGGGTCGGAAGAGTAAGGATAAAGGGGCAGGAAAGGGTTAGCCCAGACCCCAGCAAGGAGCATTCCTGATTCTTTGGCGGGACCCCCTGGAACTGGGGAAGCCAGCTTTCCAGGGGTTTTCGCAAGAAGGAAAACCCTGTCCGGTCAATTTGGGAGCGGGGGATGGTCTACCGCCATTGAGAGACATCTCCATAGAGATGTATGGCCGGGAGGAGGCATGAATCTCATGGAACTGTGACTCGGGTAGAGGATAGTGAGAGGAGTCGCTCCCCTTGGTTGCTTTCCCCCGAGTCCGTGGAACTGTGAACCAGGTAGAGAGGGTGGATTTGTACTGCTGGTGCTGCCAGAAGGTTGGCCGCCTCCCTGGAACCTGAAGCGGCCAAAGTGTTCGAATTTTACCGAGGAAGCATTATGGTTCTCTTGGGGGGGGCGGTCTACTCAGCCAATTCAATGGAATAGGGTTCCCCGCTGTGTGCCCCCGTCCGGCCGTAATTAACAAGACATTGATTGATGGCCGGGGGTGCTGATTGGTTAAAGCGCACTGAAGGGCTTATCTTCACCCTCCCACTGTTTTATGGAGTCTCCGCGGAAATAGACTGCCGCAGGAGACTTGATACTATGTAAACTAGCAAATTGGGTGTAAATTGGAGGCTTCCGCTTGCCGAGGCCCTGCTCGCAAGGCTTCTCAGCCAGGAAAAGCGGCGGTTTGTATTTCTCCCGATATCTCGGGAACGGTTCGGAATTTTTGAACGGGGAAAAAAGTGTCGTGCTTGTGACAGTGTGGGGCATATTTGGGCGGTTCCAGTGGGTCTCGGAACCACTCCAATTATTTATGAAATTTGGGTTTCCATTATAACTCTTCAGGAGTAACTGTTTAATTCTTGTTTTAGACATGGTAGATTCATTATGATAATGACATTGGCTATTTTATTTTTAAATGATCCCTGGCATGAAATTGGCTTCCATCTCTGCCAGACACAATACGTGGTTGACACTTTCATCCAGCTGCTGATAAAATGGAGCGTTGGCATAAAAATTGCACTGCCATGCTTCAATTGTAGAACTAACAGCAAGCTTTATTAGTGACTACACAAGGTTAACAGAAAACAAAACATAGTCACTAGATGCATCTAGGCTCCCAAATCAATGTACCACCAGTGGTGATAACACAGTTTTCGGACACAGAATGATCCATAGCACTCCCTTAAGTACCCTTCTGGAGTGCCACACCCAGCTTCCAGAGCCTTCTGCAAAGGTTGCTCTTTCACAGGTAGTTCCTCTTTTGGCTACCTGATATGAAACCAACACAACTGGATGTTTCTATAATAGTGCATTTTGGTGGTTAAGCATCCTGGAAGGTGTTACCCAATACAAACTGCATCTCAATAACAGGAAACCCCCTTGTGCTGCTACTGACTCTGTGTGCTTTTGCGATTGTGGAAGTTATATGTGTCAACCAACACCCATATGCATTATAAAGCTCTATTGATTATTATATTTTCTTATTGTCTAAAAGTTCCATCTTATCACTGCTGACCAAAATCTCTTTGGCCTGTATCCCACAACCATTATAATGCACTGCAAATTTCATGCAGCCCCCCCCCGGAGCGGTCATGTGGTACAAGTTGTGGTTCCTGCATTCCCACGTACTACGACCTTTAAAAAAAGATAAGTGACAGATGCCAAAACGGGAGCGGAGCAGGGCCAGATTTAGCATGCAGAGTAACAGGTAGCCCTTGATCCTCGGTGTGTGTGGAGCTCAGTGCTCTGGGGGAGTCTCGGCTCCTCTCCTGCGCCCTGGGCTTGGGACTTGACATTCACACTGCAGGCATTGGTGCCTTCCAAAGACTCCCCACGTTCTCTGCCTGCCCGCTTTCCCTTCCCTTCCCCTCAATTTTTTATGCGCTGCTCTGTTGGACTGTCCAGGAGCCCCTGTGCTCTGGCCAGGAGAAGGTGCCTGGTCTCCAAGGGAAACCCTTGGTGTGTCCTCATCTCAAGAAGGTGAGCAGCTCTCCTCTGAGCGGTGGCTCCTTCCCAGCTTCTTGCGGCAAGTGCCTTGCCAGCTCTCAGACATGACCCTCCTCACGGCTACTTGGCTGGCAGCGCTCACACGACCCAAGGGCTATCACGTTTCTTGCTGCAGATTTACTGAGTACCCACGAGCCTGTGTACTGGTTTAAAATCCGCATCGGAGAAGCAACACGATTTTACCACCTCGAGGCCAGGTACTTGGTATCCTGTGCTTCAGGATATGTTGTCGCACTTTATTTTTCTTAAAGTCCACACATCAGAGAACACTTTGCAGTGGATTTTAGTGAATGTGGGATAGAGACCTTTCTTAATATTTATTTATTTATTTATTTATTTTCATACTTGTACACCACACCCATTTCCCAGCGGGAACTCTGGGTGGTTTACACAATGGCATCTATAACAGACAAAACAATACTGGCAAGAGGCGGGGGGGAAGATACCCGTATTCCCCTAGCAATTACCGAAGGCGTCCCTAAATAGTGCTTTTCTGAAGGACGCCAACGAAGGTGCCTGCCGTATCTTGCTCGGCAAAGAATTCCAGATTGCAGGGCCAGCCACTGAGAAGGCCCGTTTGCAGTAGTCACCTTGTGGGCCTCCTTTGGGGTGGCGACTCGGAGGGAGAGGGCCAAGGAGGATCGGGTGGGTTGGGCCAGATCTAATCGTCGGGAAATATGCTCTGCCAGATAGTCAGGGGCCAAGCCATGGAGGGTTTTCTAAACCAACACATTGAACCTTATTCTGGAGGCAATGGGCAACCAGTGCAGGCGAGCCAGGATAGGGGTGATGCAATTAAACCTACGCGCACCAACCACCAACCTGGCCACCGCATTCTGGACCCGCTGCAGTCGGCGAACAAGGTTCAAGGGTAGCCCCATGTAGACAGCGTTGCAGTAATCTATCCTCGATATGACCAGCGCCTGCACCACTGTTCTCATGGAGTCCCTATCAAGGTACGGGCAAACCTGGGCAATAAGCCTAAGATGGTAAAAGGCCGACCTGGTCACGGCTGCCACCTGGGATTCCAGGGACAAATCCACACCCAGGACGATGCCCAAACTCCTCACTCTTTGCGCCAGCTGGAGGGCAGACCCACCCAGACTGGGAAGAGGGCCACTGTACCCATCCGGGCCACCCCCGAAGAAGAAAACCTCGGTCTTTCCAGGGCTGAGCTTGAGTCTGTGAGCCCTGGTCCAGTCCAAAACTGCGGCCAAGCAGCGATCAAGTGTCTGGACAGCGTTCACTGCACAGGTGGAAAAGGACAGATAGAGCTGTGTGTCATCAGCGTACTAGTGACAGCAAGCTCCAAAACTCCGGATGATCTCAGCCAGTGGCTTCATATAGATATTAAAGAGCATTGGGGAGAGAGCCGACCCCTGTGGCACCCCACAAGAGAGTGTCCAGCGGGATGACAAATCACCCCCCCAAGCTCACTCGCTGGGAGCGGCCCTCAAGGAAAGAGCGGAGCCAGCCAAAGGCCAGACCCCAATCCCCATCTCAGAAAGCCGCCCCAGGAGGATAGCGTGGTCAACGGTATCAAAAGCCACTGACAGGTTGAGAAGGACCAGCAGGGTAGAGCACCCCCTGTTGGCCCTCCTCCACAGATCATCATGCAGAGCGACCAGGGCCGTCTCAGTCCCATGATGCAGCCTAAAGGATCCAAGACATGGTTCTCCTCCAGGAATGGCTGGAGACGCAGGGCGGCGACCCACTCGATCACCTTGCCCATAAAGGGAACATTGGCTATAGGACGATAATTAGACATATCGTCTACAGCCAAGCCAGATCTTTTGATAATGGGTCTCACCACCATCTCCTTCAGTCGACTGGGAAGAATCCCGTCTCTGAAGGATGCGGTGGCAATTAAAGAGGCCCATTCCGGCATGCTCTCTCCAGCATTCTTGATCAGCCAAGAAGGGCAAGGGATGAACAGAGAGGCCGCAGGCCTGCAGTGTCCCAGGGCCCTGGAGGCATCTGCTGGTGTAACAGGCCCAACCTCAACAAACCGGGGTGACCTAGGTGGTGAGGCACTGGCCAAAACCGAGGGCAGATCCATGCAACTGGCGTCCAGCTCGGCACAGATGGCCTCTATCTTAGATTTTAAAAAGGCTGCAAATGACTCACTAGTGAAATCACTAGGAGGAGGCCCCGGCGGACCAGGATTGGTGAGGTCTTGAACCACCGGGAACAATTCAGCCTGACGGTTCGAGGCCTCACCAATTCTCAGGGAAGCAAAGGATCTCCTTGTGTCCCTGATCACTCGAATATAGCGACCGGTTGACACCTTAACCACAGCCCAATTCAAAGCCGTCCGAGCCTTCCTCCATCTGCTCTCTAGCCTCCTCCGCTCTTGCTTCATCGCCCGCAACTCCGTGGTGAACCACAGAGAAGAGCGGGCTCGGCATTGGATGAGGCGCTTGGGGGTGATCTGATCAACTACCCTGGCAACATCCTCATACCACCTATCAACCAGGGAGTCGGCCGGATCGTCAACCAGACCGTCTGGTAAACCTCCTAAGGACTCCAAAACCGTGCCGGGTCCAGGAGCCTTCGGGGTGGGCCCAGATGGAAGGGCTTAATCCATCATGGACAGTCCAGTTTTGTGGCCATTGGCTGCAGCCCTGCCCTCTGTCCATCACTGGCCCACTGAGGCAGTTAATTCTGATTGGCCAGGTGTGAGAAGCCCCACCCTCTAGGGGGAGCTAGGTGCTCCTCCTTCTCTGCCACCCAAACCCTGCCCCTTTTGCCTTCCTCCTTTGAGCCCATCACAGGTGACACCCCAGAAACAGAAGATCCGTTTAGAGCAGAGCTCTGCTGTGGCACAAAAACATGGCTCCGTCCCACAGATCTTCCTGGAATCCCCCAGATTCCTCTGCAGGATCATCCCAAAACCTTGATTGATTGATTGATTGATTGATTGATTGATTGATTGATTGATTGATTGATTGATTGAACATTTCTCTGTGGAAAAGGACCCAAGGCAGCTTACAATATTGAAAGACAATATACAACCCAGAACACTTAAGGCCTATTAAGGTTTAAGAACAAGGAATTTCAAGAGGCGGCCAGGCAACTGGAAGCACGAAAACAATTAACAAAAAATCCATTATGGATGATAGAAAACTAAAAATGGAAAAAAACAGATATTGATATGAATTTAGTCTAAGCAATGATGCATGGTAATTTATCTAAAAGTCGCATAATAAGTAGTCTGTCATTCAGAGAAAGCTTGCCTGGAGAGAAAGGTCTTGGCCTGCTTCCTAAAAGACAGCAAAGATGGGGCCAAGCTGCCCTGCAGTAGGAGGGAGTTCCAAAGTCTGGGAGCATCAACAGAGAAGACTCTTTCATGTGTTCTTATCAGATCTCGGAAGGTCCTTGAACCCAGGCTGTGGATTGCTTGGAAGATGAAAACCAGCATTTTGAACAGAGCCCAAAACTCTCACCTCCTCCCAGGCCTTCTCCCATGGAAGGGAAGCAGGAAGGGTGCATGGGGTGAGCAAGGAGGCTGGAAGGAGGGCTGCTTGGCTTCCTTCCTTCTCTGGCCCCCTTTTGGAGCCCAGCCCTTCCTTAGGGTTGCCTGGGCAGGTCTGGGCTGTGATCAAAATCCAGGCCCTCATCTGAGCACGTGTGAGGAGATTCCAAGCTGTTGGGTGTGTCCATATTTTTGGGGTCTGGAGCAAGTCATAAGAACATAAGAAGAGCCATGCTGGATCAGGCCAAAGGCCCATCTAGTCCAGCTTCCTGTATCTCACAGTGGCCCCAACAGATGCATCTGGGGGCGCACGAGACCAGATCTCTGTCTTCTGATCCCACTCCCCTGCATCTGGCCCTTGAAGTACCCTGGTTTTAAGTCTGGAGATAACATATCTCCATCATGGTTTGTAACCTGGGATGGACTTTTCCTTTAGCAATCTGTCCAATCCCCCTTTGGGTAGATGCCATCACGACATCCTGTGGCAGGGAGTTCCACAGACTTCTTTTCTCTGTTCTTACTCTCCCAGCCCTCAATTTGAGTGGATGTCCCCCTAGTTCTGGTATGTACGTCTCAATCATATCCCCCCTCGGGCGCCTTTTTTCCAGACTAAAGAGCCCCAAATGTTTTAGCCTTTCCTCATAAGGGAGGTGCCCCAGCCCAGTAACCATTTTAGTCGCTCTTCTCTGCACCTTTTCCAGTTCCACTATGTCTTTCTTGAGATGCGGTGACCAGAATTGTACACAATACTCCAGGTGTGGCCTTACTATCGTTTCGTATAATGGCATTATAATGTTGGCTGTTTTATTTTCAGTCCCCTTTTTGATAATCCCTAACATGTTTGATAAACACTAGCACACCACAACCACAACCACAGCCACAACCAGAGAAACATTTCTGGTTGAGAGGAAGCAGACGTGTATGTATACAAATGCAAAGACGCTTACTTTGCCTAAACAATGAAGCCTCGTAACACCCATGGGTGTTCATGCTTAAGATGCCTAAAGTGAGGAAAAGGCAGCGCCTGCCTCCATGACCTTGTCCCAACTGGGTTTTTGTTGCGTTACGAATCACACGGGACACAGAGTTCCGGGGTGCAATATCTAGTGCTCAGGGCAGCATTCCTGTTTGTCTGTCTGTCAGGGTTCCATGGATGTCTGTGTGTCTCTCTGTGTCTGCATCAGCTGCGTGCATGTGAGATTGATGATGATTCTCCCTTACTGCTCCTTCTGCTGCTGCTGCCTGAGCCCAGCCTTTATTAGAGAGTAAGCACAATAGATACAGAGAAACATTCCTCGGTGGGGGGAAAGAATGCAAGCCTTATCTGTTCAGTAAACAGGTACACAAAGGAAATAGGTTCCATGAGTGGGGGGAGAATGCTCCCTAGCTAGTGAGTGATTACTGATAAGGACGGAAAGGGCTTTCTGGTCTGTTTGCTCTGGCCTGCTTAGATCAGCATCAGCCTAGCTGCACCTGGGTGCCTGCTTGCCCTGGGAAATCCAGGTTCAGCTTCCTCTAGGTGCTGGCTTTGTGCTCTGCCCATTTCTTGGGGTACAGAGCTATGCGGTATGAATATGACATCCCCACATCTCTCCCTTTCCTTTTAATTAAGACCAGACAGGAGGCACAGGTGTAAACCTAAACAGACCAGAAATCAGGCACTCATCTGGTGCTCAACCCATGCAGGCAATGTGGCAACAACCGCAAAGCATCGGGTGCTTGGCCAAATTTTGGATTGGGTGGGAAGGGGGCCGAGGAAGCTGGGTTCTGAATTTGTGAGCTTTATAGCTCAGAAAGATGGACTGTCTACCCATCAAGGGTGTATATTGTGGCTAGGCTGAGTTGGGGTCCCTCCACACTTACATAAAAAGATTTTGGAGGAGCTACATGTATCCTATCTCTGGATTTTTTTCCCTTTAAGTGTTTTTTCTGTTAAACAAACTGCTTGTTATACAAAGGTCCATTGTATCAGAAATTCAGTTGCAATATATACAAATCATCCAACACAGAATTACATCAGCAAGAGAGTTTAACATGGCAATAGATAAAGTGATCTGAATTACACTGAGCCTCGTGGCGCAGTGGTTAAATGCCTGTACTGCAGGTAAAACTGTGCCCACAACCTGGGGTTCAATCCCAGGTAGCAGGCTCAAGGTTCATTCAGCCTTCCCTCCTTCTGAGTCAGTAAAATGAGTACCCAGCTTGCTGGGCGGGAGGCAATGGCTGCACACTGTAATTAAAATTGTAAACCGCCCAGAGACTACTTAAAGTGGTATGGGGCGGTATATAAGCAGAACACTTTGCTTTTGCTTTTACAGCAGATAAACCTCATTGGTAACATCTCCCTTATATACAACTCTCTTGCAAAAACTACCAAACACATTATATCATTGGACATTACATCAGGTTATACTAGCATATACCAGCTCTACGACATTATATCAGATCAATTCACGTGTCCAATCAATAATCAATATATATTTTATATATAAGATACCAAATGTTTTGTTTTGTTTTTCTTTTCTTTTGCCCAGTATATACCAGGTGTACAGAATCTGTAATCAGTTACCTGGGAGAGTTAGTCCTTGGCTTTCAGCCAATTTAAAATATTACATTTTAACATATACATACATTATATGAAATCCAAAAAGGGGTTGTCAAACAAGGATTGTGTGACTACTGAAGTTATTACCACACGGAACAATTTCTCAAAAGCTATCAGAACCAGTGGGTCCAAAGGGGTGTAGAAAGGCCAACCAGAATGAGAGAAACAGGATCCTCAGTTACAACATTCAAACGGCTTTTCACCTGTGTGGATTCTGTGATGCCTAGCAAGGCTTCCAGAATGTCTGAACCTCTTTCCACACTCCAGACATTCAAAAGGCTTCTCACCTGTGTGGGTCCTGTGATGCTTAGCAAGGCTTCCAGAATCACTGAACCTCATTCCACACTCAAAGCATTCAAATGGCTTCTCGCTTGTGTGGGTCCTGTGATGGATGGCAAGGCTTCCAGAATGACTGAACCTCTTTCCACACACCAGACATTCAAATGACTTCTCGCCTGTGTGGGTCCTCTGATGCCTAGCAAGGCTTCCAGCTTGACTGAACCTCTTTCCACACTTCAGACATTCAAATGGCTCCTCACCTGTGTGAGTCCTGTGATGCTTAACAAGGCTTCCAGAATCACTGAACCTCGTTCCACACTCAAGACATTCAAATGGTTTCTCACCTGTGTGGGTCCTGCGATGGCAAGCAAGGTTTCCAGCTTGACTGAACCTCTTTCCACACTCCAGACATTCAAATGGCTTCTCGCCTGTGTGGATTCTGTGATGGATAGCAAGGCTTCTAGCTCGACTGAACCTCTTTCCACACTCCAGACATTCAAATGGCTTCTCGCCTGTGTGGATTCTGTTATGCCTAGCAAGGTTTCCAAAAACACTGAAACTCTTTCCACACTCCAGACATTCAAATGGCTTCTCGCTGGTGTGGGTTCTGTGATGACTAGCAAGGTGTCCAGCTCGACTGAACCTCTTTCCACACTCCAGACATTCAAACGGCTTCTCACCTGTGTGGGTCCTGTGATGCTTAGCAAGGCTTCCAGAATCACTGAACCTCATTCCACACTCAAAGCATTCAAATGGCTTCTCGCCGGTGTGGGTCCTGTGATGGATGGCAAGGCTTCCAGAATGACTGAACCTCTTTCCACACTCCAGGCATTCAAATGGCTTCTCACCTGTGTGGGTTCTGTGGTGGCTAGCAAGGTTTCCAGAATCACTGAACCTCTTTCCACACTCAAGACATTCAAATGGCTTCTCACTGGTGTGAGTCCTGTGATGCCTAGCAAGGTTTCCAGCATGACTGAACCTCTTTCCACACTCCAGGCATTCAAATGGTTTCTCCCCTTGGTGAATATTCCTATGGGGACTATTTGTTGATGTGCTAGTAAAATATTTTTCACACTTGCCATGCTCATTCCTTTCCTCTGGTTTTGATGTTTTTGGGACCTCTTGGTCTTCCTCCTGACAAGGAGTAGATTTGTCCATCTTTAGATCTATTTGTTTTCCTTCTAAGCTTCTTCCTTCGGTTTTGATTCTCAACACCCTCTTTTGCACCTGAATATTCAACCTCTTCCTCTGATGCTTGGAGTCCTCTTTTATTTCTTCTCTACAGTATCTTACCTGCAAAATATAAATGACCACAAAAAACAGAGTTTTAAATCAAATAACAAACCCACTGCCATGGAGGAGGCAGGAGAATGAGACGCAGCTTCAGGATTCCTAGTCTATGGAACTCCCTGCCAGAAGAAGTGGTGACAGCTGTCAGCGTTGAGCGCTTTAACAAAGGATTGGATGAGTTAAGGGAGAACAAGGGGATCAATGGCTATCAATATTCTGAGTTGGAGAGAGAGGAAGGAACGTTCTTGATGCCATTGGCAGGGAATCGTAAGCAGGGGAGGACATCTGCTTGGGAATACCCTGAAGCCAATGGTGAGCCACCGCTATGTGAGACAGAACGCTGGACTGGGTGGGCTGTGATGGCCTCAAATTAATAATGGGAAGTCCAGGCTGGGAGTTTTAACAGGAAGAGGTGGAGGATTTGTTTGTGTGTGGGGGGGGGGAGAGTTTCCTTCTCTCTCTCTCTGTCCTCCCACCCCCAATTCCTTTTCTTCCAGAGAATGTCCTTCTCTCCCCCTCCCCGCAATTCCTTCTCCTGGTCTTTTTCCTGAATGTCCTTTGTTTTTTTTTCTTATGGGTGGGAGGGAGGCACAACCTTCCACAAGCCCCCCTTTAAAGACCCCCCTCCATGGCACAAGCCCCCCATCCTCATCCTCATCCCTCTTCTTTGTGTTTTTCCCTCCCCCCTATTTTTGTCCATCCCTCAAAGCTTCATTCGCCCTTTTTCTCATTTGGTGGGGGGAGAGATGTAGGGGAGGAGGAGGGGGTAGTTTTGTTGGCCTGGATCTGCCCCCCAGCATTCCTTTCCCCCTTTCCCCCTCTTCCTTCCAAATCAAAATAGGGGAGCTTGGGGGTTGCAAGAGTAGAGGGGGAGGCAAATCAGATGCCTCCTTCTCTCTCCGGATCCCCAAAGGAGTGTGCAGTGTGCCTGGGGGCTCTTCCCTCCTGGGAGCCCCACCAGCATCCCCACCATCATCACGGATATCATCAGTAAAGCCCTCCTCACTCATTCTCCCCCCCCAAAAGGACCCCTCCAGCCTCCATCTCCCCCTCCCCCATAGCATTGCTACCATCCCCAGTTGGCTTTTTCCACCACCTCCTCCTCCTGGGGGTCTTTCTTTTCCTCTCCAGAGCCTTTTTTTTTTTTCAGCGGGGTGGGGAGCAGGGGTTCATTCCCATAGGCCTTTGTGGTTCAATGAACCAGGGCGCCTGAACCCCAAGGGCGCCTGAACCCCCTGGACCCCAAAAATCTTAGATTCAGGAAAGCAGAACCCGAGAGGGCCGATATGGCTGCCCGATTGTACGGAGCGTGTGCCGTGCCAGCGCTGCGCCCTCCTCTTTCCTCTCCCCAGGACCAGGCCCCACTCTTTCTTCGCCTGCCCCGAACTTCTGTTCCTACAGCACCCCGAGGTCCCTTGGTGGGCAGCGCATCCAAGCTGGACACACACACACACACCTCTCTCTCCAACCTTCTCCCTCCATCTATCCGTCTGCCGTGTGAGAGCGCCTCCTCCCAAAGCACCAGGGCCCTGCTCCAGCCGCCTCCATCAACGATCAAATGGGGCCTCTCTCTCTTCTTTCTCTCTGGCGCTCTCTCCCCTCCGCTCCCCTCTCTCTCTTCAGGTTCGGGAGTCGCCGGGAGAAAGCGAGAGAGAGAGAGAAGGGCTCCTCTCTCGCTCGCCTGATCCTTTGTCACTGGGGATATGTATGAGGCTAGTATGCTTAGGGGATTATTCAAACAGTGCTATTAAAATGTTATGTATTTTTCCATCTACAATTCCACTGTTAAATACCAAGATTGTTTTATTTTTTAAAAAAAAAACACCATAATGTGTCCTTATCATAGCAGATGGAATAGTTGTAACTACATGTGATTACATAATTGCACCAGCCAGAGAGTGGGAGATGGTCAACATAAATACCCTCTACTAATTAAGTAACAGCTATGATGGAAGAAGAGCCTGTACACTTACTACTTCTTTCAGCAATTAACTAAAGTGGAGTCTGAAGGGCCATGTGTTACTAGCCAGATGTTTTCTAAGCAGGGATCCAGGGACAGCATGCTGTACCACCTTTTATTCTACAATTTGAGCTTCTTCCCTTCCGAAGAAAGATTAAAGCATCATCCCCAGAATCCTAAAATATTTATCTGCAGATCAGTAGGTATCAAACCTTGCAAACAAAATGTATTTTTATAAACCAAATCTGTGAAGTAAGCTACATTCTGTATCTATCAATAATGCCCAAAAAAGGTTAAGCAACAATTTATTTATTTCTGGATACCTGTGGATAGAGTCTATCTGGATTTTCAGTTTGTTATTTTATTCCTTCATTTACATACCACACGGCATCAAAGAGAATTTAAAACAAAACATTGTATCAGTTTCAGTACCAGGAAAAGATTTCTGGTTTATCCTGAACTTTGTTGTGAACAAATGGCTAAGTGCCTGCAATCACTTTGTGGAATTGATTGTATGATAACAAACCCCCAATAGCCTTTTCAGATCTGTTTTTAAATGACCTCCCTAAAGGTGTACAAGGAAGTGAGTAATAACTTTGCTGATGACACAAAACTTTTCCTATATTAAAAGCACTGTTATAGAATAATCCTGTACTGAACTAGCTGCTGCATCAAACTGTTTCTGGGCCCTTGCCTATGCTTCTTCTGAATACTTTTTGTTCCCTAGTCAAAACATATCCTACAAAAAGCACCCACTTTTGCATTTGCTTCTTGGTCACTGGGCTATCAGGCAAACGGAAAGAGATCTTGATGGAGTTCCTTTTCAGCTGCATGAAGGGTCTCAGCTAGGACGCCACTAAGAGAAAAGACATCTTCCATGCTACTCTTATCAAAAAGGGGATGAACCTGACACCCAAAAAAATAATGCATTCATGACAAAGATGATGCAAGGGTGCACCCCCGGGTGTGTTACAATTGAGAACCTGCTCTCTAGAATTGCTTTGGGCCTGGGGAGGGGAACACACATAAACACACACTGTGCTTTGTAATTAGATCAAGGATGATTCCTTCAAAGAAAGGCTAATTTGGGCCTCATTTGTCTGGAGGAAATTCCCCCTCCAAGAATGACTGAAGCTTTAAAAATAATGGGGCCCAAGTGGATCAAGCCAGGCTTCTCCCTCTCCCAAAAAACAACCCCTAGGGGACATCCTCCCATTAAAACCGAAAGCTAAGAACAGACAAAAGCTAAGATTTCTCTTCCAACCAGCTACCTTTTTCTGGGGTGGGGGCCACAGGATGGGGAGGCCTCTGGCCTGGATGTTCTCCTACCTTTCAGAAAGACAACAGGGTTACACAAACATGATGGAGACGTTTCTAAAGATATATATCGACCTCCTTAGAGAGCAAGATGAGGTTTCTCGAGCCTGCTTGCAATAGCTCCCAAACTCTGGTAGGAAGTGCAAGAGGGAGGAAAACAGGAGGAGGAGGAGGTTTGGAAGAAGAAGAAGAAGAAGTCTTCACCTGTTCTTATGTGGAAATCCCGCTTGGAGGACCGACGGCTCGGAGCGCCCAAGCCCAGGCAACAAGGCGCGCCCACCTCCGCCGGAGCGCTCTTTGCCTCTGCCGGAGCGCTTCTTTCCTTCCGGAGCCGGGTTAGCCCCCAAAAAAAGGAAGGTAGACAGCTCTGGAAACGGGGGGGGAGGGTTCATTATACGGCTCCACTTCCTTAAGACGGCCCTGGTGGGGAGAAATCCTGGCCCAGAGCTGCCCCCACACCTACCCCCTTTCCTGCCACTCTAGGGATCCTCACTCGCTGCCTTCCTCGTCCCCCTTTGGAGCACTGAATCATCTCCCCCAATTCTCTCTCTCTCCTCCTCCTCCTCCGTGGGGCTCTTCTTGGTGATTCAGCAGGATCCCCCCCCCAGGAGGATAGCTCCAAAAAAGGCTCTAGGGAGGAGAAGGGACCCCCCCCCAAGAAGGAGGAGGAGGAGGAGGAGGAGGAGGAGGAGGGGGGTTGTGCAATCACCCCCCCTTCTCTCTCTGCCTCCCTCTTCTTCCTCCTCCTCCTCCTCCTGCGGGGGGGGGGTCTTCTGAATTACCAAGAAGAGGAGGAAGGAAGGAGGGCGGGCCACGAGGCCTTTTTCCTTGCAGGGGCGAGGGGGGGGGAGAGATATAGGGAAGAAGAGGGAGTTTGTTTTTGGCCTGGATCTCCCTCCCCTTCATTCCTTTCCCTCTCCCTCCCCCCTCCTTCCTTCCAAATTAAAATGGGGGGGGAGAGAAAAGAGAAGGGGGAGGGGGAGATTCGGGGGGTTGCATAGGGGGGGAGGCAAATAGACGCCTCCTTCTCTCTCCAGATCCCAAAAGGAGTGTGCAGTGGAGGGGGGGGCTCTTGTTTCTTGGGACCCCCACAGATTCCATCAAAAATGCCACCTCCCCCCCATAAAGGGATGCCCAGGACGGTCTTTCCTCCTCCCCCTCCCTCCCCACCAGGCCCCCATCTCCCAATGCCCCCTCCCCCGAAATAGCATTGCAACCCCCCCATTGCAATTGCACCACGCACCTCCTCCTCCTTCTGGGGGGGGGTCTCTCTTTTCCTCCCCTCCTTCCAGCAACCACAGAGGAGAGCCTTCTTCTTTTTGGGGGGGTAAAGTCTCCTGAAGAACAGCCCCCTCCCTGGGAGCCTTTTAGGTTTCCTGCCTCTCTAGGAAGCGGGACTCGCTGCCCTCCCGCCCCCCACCCCAGTACTGCCCAGCCCCCAAAAGTCCTGGGAAGGGAATGGGGAGGTCCAGCATCTTCCTCCTCCTCCTGTATTTCCCCTCTTCTTCTTCTTCTTCTTCTTCTTCTTCTTCTTCTTCTTCTTCTTCTTCTTCTTCTTCTTCTTCTTCTTCTTCTTCTTCTTCTTCTTCTTCCCTATTTCAGGCAGTGGGGGGGGACTTCCATCTCCTTCCCTCCTGAGCCCCCCTTTCCTTCTCTTCCTACAAATCCCAAAAGTTCCCAAACTTTTTTCTCCCTTGCCCACTTCTTTATTTTCTTATTGGTGGACCCCCCGCCTCCCGGCGCCTACCTACCGTTGAATTTTCCCGAATCTTGTTAACTTCCAATGTGCTGCTCAATTGGGTAGGAGGGGGTTCTATTTTATTTTTTTTGGTAGTGATACCTGTATATGTGAACCAAAAGCACTGTCTTTCTGACCAGATGGATGGTAGAACAAAGTCCTGATTCCACTGTCTCCTCTCCACTGTCTCCACTTGGCAGAACCCTGGGTTGGGAGGCCTGCAAAACTCTATCCCTCCCTCAAGTTCCCTGCTGGCACTCTGGCTTCGTGGCTTTCCTCTGTGGGCTGTGTCTCCACTGGGTAGGCAAAACTCTGTGGCCTCCAAGAACTCTGGCTTGGTGGCCTCCAAAAAATAACCCGCCCTCAATTATCCTGCTGGGCTGGCACTCTGGCTTCGTGGCTTCCCTGCGTGGACTGTGTCTCCACTGGGCAGGCAAAACTCTGTGGCCTGCAAAAACTCTGGCTTGGTGGCCTCCAAAATATATCCCTCCCCCAATTTCCCTGCTGGCGCTCTGGCTTCGTGGCTTCCCTGTGTGGACTGTGTCTCCACTGGGTAGGCAAAACTCCGTGGCCTGCAAAAACTCTGCCTTGGTAACCTGCAGAATTCTGGGTTGGGAGGCCTGCAAAACTCTGGCTTGGTGGGCTGCAAACAATATCCCTCCCTCAAGCACAAATACCTGTGAGGTCTCCTGAACTGGCTGGAATCCAGCATCAACATCCAGCCTCCCGGACCATCTGAGCCAGCCAGCGTCATCCTTGCTGGGGCCCCTTAAAGCTGCTGAGTGCCGGCAAGTGTGCTCCACAGCCCTTCCAGACTAACATCCACCTGCGTCTCTCTGCTGGGTTGGTGGCAGAAGTTCAACAGGGAGAGTCTGCAGCGTCAAGAGGGGAGGGGCTGTGTGGGAGCACGGATACCTGTGGGGCCTCCTGAGCTGGCTGGAATCCAGCATCAACTTCTGGCCTCCCGGACTATCTGAGCCAGCCGGCGAGGCCCCCTCAAGTCCTGACAGTGTGCCTCACTGCCTTTTTTTAAAAAGGGACTGTCTCAACATGTCATTGGCCCAACACATGAGAAGGGCCATACCCTGGACCTAGTATTCTCAACGGGACTGGGAGAGATGGTGGTTGGATGTGGAGGGGTTGGTTCTGACTCCATTGTCATGGTCAGACCAGTTTCTGGTCAAGTTTAGGCTATTGGCTACTCCGACCTCTGCAAGGGTGGGAGATCCATTAAGATGATCCGCCCTCGGAGACTAATGGATCCAGATGGTTTCCTGAAAGCTCTGGGGGATTATCCGTCTGATATGGTCGGCGCTCCTGTCGAAGCTCAGGTCACCCTGTGGAATAGGGAAATGTCCCGGGCGGTTGACACAATCGCACCTAAGCGCCCTCTCCCCTTACGCAGAGCCCGGACAGCTCCTTGGTATACATCTGAGTTGCGGGCAATGAAGCGGGAGGGGAGACAGCTGGAGCACAAGTGGAGAAAATATCACAGTGAGTCTGACCAAACACGGCTTAGAGCCCACTATCGGGCCTATTCCGCGGCTATACGGTTGGCAAAAAGGCAGTATTTCGCCAACCGTATAGCTTCCTCAGAGTGCCGTCCAGCGGAGCTGTTTTGGGTGGTCCGGGAACTTCTTCAGCCAGGAGATAGGGTGGAAGCCCAGGACCATGCTGTGAGGAGTTTGCTATTCACTTTGAGGGAAAAATTGCTCAGATTCGCAGTGAACGGGACTCCACTATTGGTACAGTATCAAGGGATGTGTCCAGTGCACCGTGCTTAGGTCCAGTGTTATTGGATGAGTTTCAATTGTTGAGACCCGAGGATGTGGACAGGGTGCTTGGATCTGTCTATTCCACCACCACGCTGCTCGACCCTTGCCCTTCTTGGCTAATTGTAAGATCTGCCAGGGGGTTCGCACCTGGGTCCAAGAAGCTGTAAATGCCTCTTTAAGAGAGGGAGTGGTCCCTGCTGCCTTAAAAGAGGCAGTAATTAGACCACTCCTAAAAAAACCTAACTTGGACCCAGGTCTGGTGGTTAATTACCGTCCAGTAGTGAACCTCCCTTATTTGGGCAAGGTGTTGGAGCGGGTGGTGGCCGGGCAACTCCAGGCACTGCTGGATGAAATGGATTTTCTGGATCCATTTCAATCTGGTTTCAGGCCGGGTTTTGGAACAGAGACTGCCTTGGTCGCCCTGTACGATGACCTTTGCCGGGAGAGAGACAGGGGGAGTGCAACCCTGTTGATACTCCTGGACCTCTCGGCGGCTTTCGACACCATCGACCATGGTGTCCTTCTGGATAGGCTGGCCAGGTTGGGGGTTAGAGGCATTGTTTTGTGCTGGGTTCCGATCCTTCCTGGCTGACCGTGTCCAGAAGGTGGTGCTGGGGGATAGTAGCTCTGCCCCTTGGCGTTTACGTCATGGGGTTCCACAGGGCTCAATACTATCCCCCATGCTGTTTAACATCTACATGGAACCGCTGGGAGAGGTCATCAGGAGGTTTGGGCTGAGGAGTCAGCAATATGCTGATGATACTCAGCTCTACCTCTCGTTCTCCACCAATCCAGGTGAGGCGGTTTCTGTCCTGAACTTCTGTATGGACCAGATAATGAACTGGATGAGGGTTAATAAATTGAAACTCAATCCAGACAAGACGGAAGTGCTGTTAGTGGGTGCTTCGTCAGCCAGGTTAGAGGGCCACTTCCCTGTCCTGGATGGGGTTGCACTCCCCCTAAGGGACAGGGTCCGTAGCTTGGGGGTGCTCCTGGACCCCGGTCTAACTCTGGAAGCACAGGTGGACTCGGTGGCCAGGGGCACCTTTCTCCAGCTGCGGAATATATATCAGCTGCGCCCCTACCTGGATGAATGGAGCCTTATGACAGTTACGCATCCCGTATTGATTACTGCAATGTGCTTTACGTGGAGCTGCCTTTGAAGACAGTTCGGTGATTGCAACTGGTTCAGAATCGTGCGGCGCGGCTGGTGAGTGGTAGGGCCACCAAGGAACACATCACGCCGATTCTGTATAACCTTCACTGGTTACCAGTTCCTGCCCAAGCCCAATTCAAAGTGCTTGTTTTGACATATAAAGCCCTAAATGGCTTAGGACCTAGTTACCTGAATGACCGCTTCCTTCCATATGAACCTACCTGGCAATTAAGATCAAGCCAGGGGGCCCTCTTGAAAGAGCCATCCTTTAAGGAGGTGAAAGGGATGGCTTGCAGGAATAGGGCCTTTTCAACAACTGCCCCCAGACTATGGAATGCCCTCCCAAATGAGACTCGCCTGGCGCTGACGTTGCTAACATTTTGGTGCCAGGTAAAAACCTTCCTGTTCCAGAAGTTTTTTAACTAATGACTGTGGGTCCTGATGGCAATTTTAGTGGTGTTTTTAATGTATCATATTTATTGTATTTACATGTTTTTATTATTCTAATATGATTGAGACGTACAAAATTATGCAGGGCATGAGTCAAGCAGATAGAGGGAAGCTCTTCTCCCTCTCCCAAAATACCAGAACTAGGGACATCCACTCAAATTGAGGGCTGGGAGAGTAAGAACAGACAAAAGAACATATTTTTTTCACCCAGTGCATTGTTAGTCTGTGGAACTCCCTGCCACAGGATCTGGTAATGGCATCTGGCCTGGATGCCTTCAGAAGGGGATTGGACAGATTCCTGGAGGTAAAGTCCATCACAGGTTACAAATCCAAATGGAGAGAGATGTGTCATCTCCAGGCTCAAAACTGGGCTACTTCAAGGGCCAGATGCAGGGGAGTGGTATCAGGAGACAGATATCTAGTCTCATGCGCTTCCAAAAGCATCTGGTGGGGCCACTGTGAGATACAGGAAGCTGGACTAGATGGGCCTTTGGCCTGATCCAGCATGGCTCTTCTTATGTTCTTATGTTCTAACTCGCCCCCCATTTGATCCGCCAAGCCCCCTCTTCCTCCTCCTTCTCCCTCCCATAATGGGAGGCTCAGGGGGGTCCCTTTTACTCCCCCTCCCATCCCCAGAGTCAGCAACGCCCCCCTTTCCCCCCAATAGCATTGCAAACCCCCCCAATTGCAATTGCACGACCCACCTCCTCCTCTTCCTTGGGGGGGGTCTCTCTTTTCCTCCCCTCCTTCCAGCAACCACAGAGGAGAGACTTCTCTTTGGGGGGGGTTAATAGTCTGGTGGAGAAGAGGCCCATCCCTGGGAGCCTTTCGGGTTTCCTGCCTCTCTAGGAAGCGGGACTGGCTGCCCTTCCCACCCTCCCCCCTTGGAGGACCGAATACTGCCCCCCTTGCGGGCCCAGCCCTCCCTCTCCAACACTCCTCCCCCCCCTTGCACTTGGGGGTGTGTCTCTCTTTCCTTCCGAACATAAAGGCTTAGCTTTGAAATGTTGGAGGAATTTGATTGTTCCCTTTTGGTCTGGAGAAAGAAACTAGAGATCAGAACACTTGCACCCTTTCACTGGAGAAAAGAAAAAAACCCAATCAATTTGGAGGGTTCTTGGAGTAAGGAAACCAAACACTTTTCCTTCTTCTGACAGTGTAAATTTGGAGGAGGGAAGGGAAGCATGGAGACGCAGGAACACACACATACCTGCAGAGAAGACACAGGGGAGAACAGGCTGGAACCAGAGAGAGAGAAACGAGGGGTGGAAGACGGAAGGAGACAAAGGGGAAGATGCCAGGAAGGAGCTGAAGAATGAGAGAAACCAGTGGAGGCGTTAGTTTTAGGCCCCCCCATTGCGAGGGGGGGTCCATCCTTGGTTGAGCCAGCGGTGCTCTTGTGGGAGGCCAGCGAGGTTCCTCTGTGGCAAAGAAGGCCTCCCACCCCCTTTCAAGGCCACTTCTTCCCTGGAAGGTCTTTCCCTTCCTGGAGCCAGGAGGAGGCTCAGGGGCAGAGGCCGCCTAGTGGTCTCAGCCGCTCTCAGGGGCACATGTAGTGGGGCTCAGGTGGGATCCAGGGAGGCGGACTGGAGGGGCCCTGGGCCTGATCCACCAGGTCTCAGATCTGCTCCAATGGGATCCAGGAGAAAGTGGGTTTTGGGGGGGGGAGGTTGCTGAGGAGCGGGGCTCTCTGGTTTGCCAACAGGAGTAACTTGACCCCCACCTCTGACCTCCTCCTTCCCCAAAAACCCTCCTCTGAGCTCCCGGGAGCCACTGGCCACACAGATGGGGCGGAGGAGCCCCCATTGGCCCAACACCATCCTTCCAGCCCCACATCCCATGGGGCCGCCTGGACTCCTTCTCCACCCACCCCAACCACTGTGATACCCCTTCAGGATGGCTCACCTCGTTCCAATGCCTCAGACCATAGAGATGTGGGGAGGGAGGGGCCTTCTTCTTGCTTCTGGTTCCTGTTGGAGGGCCGCCAAGAGTGGGATGTCCAGGAAAGCTGAAATTAAAATAGAACAGCCTTTAAGGTGCCACATCTTTTTTGCCTTTTGTTTTGTTTCTTTGATATATTTTTTGCCTGGAATGCTTGCACAGACTAACAACCCTTCCAAAGACAAAGCAAAATCTCTCTACCTCTTTTTCTTAGCTTCTCTCCCCCGCTCTGGTTGCCCCAATCCAGGGGTCCCTCCATGAAGCCATTCTTATGTTCCCTGTGCCTTTGCCCAGGCTTCTTCTTCTTCTTCTGGTGGCCAGGATCCAGCTTCTCCTGCCAGAACCCACCAATTGCCATTTACATTCTGAATGGGTACATTCTCAGACCTTTTGTGTCTACAAAGTCACACTAGGCCATACTAATGGCAAACTAGACCAGAGAAGATTTGCGTGCAGTTGGAATAACGTGTTTGGTGATCCAATCTGCTTTTTAAAATAAAATTATATTCATTCACAGAAACCTAAGAGTTGGAAGAGACCTGAGGGCCGCCTCTTTCCCTCCCCCTCCTTCGACCCCCCCCTTTGACACCTTCCAAGGGGAGAAAGAAAGAAGATGGAGACCAAGGCTCCCTGGAGGAAGCACCTCCTGCTCCCCCTTCCCTGGCCTTGGATTCAAAAGGCCACCGATTCTGACTCCATTTTCTCCCCTCCCTCTGAGAGCTCCACTGCCTTCTCTCCTCCCCCCCCAGTAAATATAAATAAATAAAAATAGGGGGGCGGCGTCCCTTCTCCCTCCCTCCCTCCCTCCGCACCTTCCAAGGGGAGAAATCGACCCGCC
>JAPFRF010000504.1:0-46050 GCA_029282475.1 Phrynocephalus forsythii | reverse complement strand
CCTTGGCATTGATACTACTGGGTTGTAAGCTTATGGTATTGAAATGGGAAGTTCTTTTTGGCCTTAATTTGTTTCTTTGATTTATCTTGTGGTATGTTGGTTGTATTTGCTTACCTGTTGCTATATCGGGGATGTATACCCAGAGGCTTGGGGTCAGATTGGTTTTGCTGTTTGTTCAGACATTAACTCTTTATTATGGGAGTTCGCAATGACCATCTATATATAGCCAGGGTTTGGCTAGTTGGTGTTTTTCTGTCGTTATATCTACATGGAGTGGCATTATTTGTTGCCTTGTTGGATCTTTTTGCATTAATAACAGGATTATTGTTGTAAATTAGTGCTATTGAGTAGGTCGATTGTTGTTGGACCCATGTTTTCAGTCATATTGTCTGTTATTGGGTTATATTTCACCAAACTTGCATTTTTAGTAAGGTCTGATGTAGCATTTTGAAACAGGTGTGAAATGAATTTTCAACTGTTGTAGTGTTTTGTAGTTTTATTGTTAGTTTCTGTTATGTTATGTTCCTAAGCAATAATTGTTATTATTGGAATTATTTTCATGTATGTTGCTAGTGAGTTTATAGTGTTTGACATGGTTGGCGATTAGTATGGTTCCAGTAGTGTGTTTTAGTACAGCTATTTTTCGGATGTCTTGTTCGTTTTGCATATTATGAATAATAGATCCGGAACATAGGAACAATGTTGATTTGAAAGTGGTATGGGTAATCATGTGTGGAATATGGCTAAATCTGGTTTATTGATTCCGATTGCGATTATTATGAGGCCCAGTTGGCTTGAGGTGGAGAAGGCGATGATCTTTTTAATGCTCATTTTGGGCAATAGCACACAGTAGTGGAGTAGATGGATGAGGAGGTGCTCAGACCAAGGCAGATTGTTGTTACATTTGCGCTTATTATTGGGTGTATTTGTGTTAGTATATAGATTCCCGCGACGACTATGGTGCTGGAGAAGAAGGGATGAAACGGGTAAATTTTATTGCTGCGGTAGTCATATGCACAAAATTGAGCTGATTTGCCAGTTGCGGCCTTATGGTTCCAAGACTAATACGGGATTGCTATCGTCCTTTAAAAGTGAAGGGTCTGAGGTTTTAGTTTCAGGTATGAGAATTACAGTTCAGTTGAAACCCTTCGGCCAAGAAGAGGTGTATCTATTGTTAGGGTCATTGACCTAGTGTTTTATTAAACTATCTTGGCATTAGTTAATTAGTTCTTGAAGTCCAGCGTAAGTTAGTAGAATTGGTAATGCATGTAAGATTATAATTAATAGTTCCTGTGTGTTTAAGGTAGACTTCTTTGAGTCTTTTGCTAGGTGTCCTATCGGGAAGAAGGCAAATATTTGTAATGAGTAGATTGCTGTGATGGCTGCTCCTGTGGCGGTTATTATAATTGTTAGTGGGGATCAGCTGAATAGTGTAGTTATAATTTGAATTTCTCCAATCAGGTTGATTTGTTAAAGGGTACACAGGTCTATTGTTTGCAATTAATCAACATGAGGTTATTAGGTATGGCTTTTGCATGCCCTGTATGGCGTACTAGCATTCGGGCGCTTGTTCGTCTGTATAGCATGTTAGCTAGGGCAAAATAGTATTGAGGAGGCTAGTCGTATGACTATTAGGATAACTGCTCCTGAGGTGCTCAGGGTTTACTGAGTGCAGAGGCTACTAGTCCATGTGGGTCACTGAGAACAGGGCACAAGGGCTTTTAGGTCTGTTTTCGTAGGCATGTTAGTCCTGTCATAATGATTCTCATGGCTATTGCGGATTGTTGGGTAGATTAAGGTGGCTGAAGGTTTGTTAGTTATGTGGATGATGCCATATCCACTAAGTTTTACTAATATGGCTGCCATACTATTGAGCTGGCAATGGGTGCTTCTACATGTGCTTTTGGCAGTCAGAGGGTGGACTCTGCATAGTGGTATTTTACATGGAAGGCTGTCACACATGCTAGTCATAAGACATTGTTTGTGAGCTGGTTATGGTGTTAGGTTTTAATATGTCAGTATTAGGAAATTTGAGCAGCTTTCTTGATTATTGGCGAATAGGGATTGCAACTAGTAGTGGGAGGAGCCTAGTATGTGTAGTATAAGGTGCTACGTTCCTGCAGTTATCGTTTTGTTGGGACCCTCATCGTGTGATGATAATTAGGGTTGGGATAAAGAGTAGTTTCAAATAAGATATAAAATAATGTTATGTTGTTTGGTTGACAGTGTTATTACTTTGTGAAGTGTTTGTAGGGCGGCAATGCTTATTAAAACCCTGTTTTGGACTTAGGTCTGTATTTTTAGGTGGTTTTGGCTTACATAATTATTATTGGAAGGAGTCAGAAATGACAAGATAATTAGTGGGGCTGAGATTTAATAATAAATAAGTATTGGATTAGAAAACATGCTATTCAGTATTATTGGTGTCATTAGAAGGTTTAAAAGGCTATTAGTATTGAGTATGATATATGGATGTAAATAGGAGTTATGCTGGATGAGGGTATTATGGGAATTAGTATTGTTGGAACTAAAATTTTAGCATCTAATAAGTTTAGGTTTTTACGAAGTCGTTTGTGTTTTTTTGTGCTGTAATTGTTACCAGTGGTGAGTGGGCTCCAGTTTGCTCTGCAGGCACCCATAGCGATTACAATAGTGATTGCGTGGTGTTTGTGTTGCTGATTGAGGATGCTGCTATCGATAAAATAGGATTAGGGTCATGGATTCCATGCATAGAGTACGATATTAGGTATTCGGTTTGTTGAGATCGCACCGTTTAAGCAGGAAGGCGCTACTCATTGTAAAATATATTTGTACTTAGATTTAGGTAAATAAAGTTGCTAGTTCGAAGGTAGCTGCTCAGAGGCTAACCAACTCTAATTTTTGTTCAATCAAGGCCCTTGGCTTCATCTATATGCTAGTCCTATTGTTAATAAGAAAATAAGCAGGGAGCATTCATGTTGTTGGTAGTTATTGAGATGTTTACTGCTCAGGGGATTGAAGAAGGAGTGATTTCAAGGTCGAATAGCAAGTAAGAAAATTGTGATCAGGGTGTGAATGTATAAGGAATATTCCTACAATATTAAAATAGTATTAGTAGCAGGGAGGTTAAAAGAGGGGCTTTTAAATCCGTTTTGGAGGTTGGTAATATGAGATGTTTTGTAATTTCTTTTAATATTCATTTTGTGAGTGTGTAAGTCCGATTAGTGCTTAGGCGATTTGTTGGTAGTATAAGTGGGAGGAGTAGTGTGATTAAGGTTATTTTTGTTCCAAATATTTGTGGGATTTCAAATTGGTTAAATAGGTTTGTTATCATGGTCAGGTTCATTGGTTGTGGTCTATCTTTTCTTTGAATTTTTTAGGTTTTGTGGTGAGTTTGGTTTTTGTAGTTTTTGTAGTTAAAGCTAATAAAATTAATCAAGTTCATAAAAATGTTATAAATCAGTTTGATGTATTTAGTTGTGGCATTCACTTGGGAGAAACTTTCTCTTCTTTAGCTTAAAAGGCTAGTGCTTTGCAAGCTTCCTAGTGAGTTTAGTAGGGTGGTAATTCAGTTTTCGAATTGTTTTATTGGTATTGATTCTGCTGTAATTGGTATAAAGCTGTGATTTGTGCCGCAGATTTCTGAGCATTGGCCGTAGAATACTCCTGGTCGTATGGTTGTAAAAATTAGTTGATTTAGTCGTCCGGGGACTGCATCTGTTTTTACTCCGAGTGTTGGAAGGGTTCATGAGTGTAGGACGTCTTCTGCTGTTACCAACAGTCGTACTGTTGATTTTATTGGAATTGCTATTCGATTGTCGACTTCTAGTAGTCGGGGGGCTCCATTTGTTAGGTCTTGTTCTTTGATTATGTATGAGTCGTGTGGTTTGGTGGTGGGCAGCCTTGGGTTCATTCTTGTAGTTTTTTGTCAGTTTGAGTTGTTTTTTTTGTTTTTTTGTGAATGCATGATATGCTGTTTCATAGTGTATAGGTATCTGGGAAGTCGGAGTACCGTCGAGGTATTCCGGCTAGTCCTAATATGTGTTGTGGAAAGAATGTAATGTTCACTCCTACAAATATGATTCAGAATTGGGCTTTTGCTATTCGTTGGTTAATTGAGAATCCTGTTAATATTGGGAATCAGTATACAAGTCCTCCTATAATTGCAAATACGGCTCCTATTGATAGGACGTAGTGGAAGTGTGCTACTACATAGTATGTGTCGTGTAGTAGTGTGTCTAGGGATGAGTTTGATAGTATAATTCCTGTTAAACCTCCTATTGTGAACAAATAAATAAACCCGGTTGCTCATAGTATTGGGACGTTTCATTTGGTTTTTCCGCCAAAGATTGTAGCGGCTCAGCTGAATACCTTAATTCCTGTGGGGACTGCAATTGTTATTGTTGCGGCTGAGAAGTATGCTCGTGTGTCGATGTCAAGTCCGACTGTAAATATGTGGTGTGCTCATACAATAAATCCTAGTGTGGTAATAGCAAGTATGGCTCATACTATGCTATGATATCCAAATGGTTCTTTTTTTCCTGAATAGTGGGTGACAATATGTGAGATAATTCCGAAGCCTGGTAGAATTAAAATATATACTTCCGGGTGGCCAAAAATCAGAATAGGTGTTGAAAAGAATTGGGTCTCCCCTCCGGCGGGGTCGAAGAATGTTGTGTTTAGGTTTCGGTCTGTTAGGAGTATGGTAATGGCTGCTGCTAATACTGGAATGGCTAATAGAAGTAAGATTGCGGTGAAGAATACGGATCAGACGAATAATGGTCAGTTGTAGGGGGTTGTTGAGTGTGGGGTTATATTAATGCAGGTTGTAATAAAGTTAATGGCTCCTAAGATTGAGGATGCTCCGGCTAAGTGTAATGCGAAAATTGTTATGTCTATTGATGGGCTTGAGTGTGCTATGTTTCCTGCTAGTGGGGGATAAATTGTTCAGCCTGTTCCTACGCCGTCGCCGAATTTTGATGACATTAGGAGTAAGAAGAAGGATGGTGGAAGAAGTCAGAAACTTATATTATTTATTCGTGGAAATGCTATGTCTGGGGCTCCTAGTATTAATGGTACTAATCAGTTGCCGAATCCTCCGATCATAATTGGTATTACTATAAAGAAGATCATGATGAAGGCATGAAGTGTGATAAAGGTGTTATATATTGTATCTCCGTTGTATTGGCCCGGTTGAATTAGTTGTAGTCGAATTATGAGGCTAACTGTTGAGCCGGTAAAGCCGGCTATGGCGCCGAATAGGAAGTAAAGGGTTCCAATGTCTTTGTGGTTGGTTGATAGAAATCAGCGTGTTAGTGTTGACATGGTAAGATGGCTGAATTTAGGCGGTGGTTTGTAATTCCATTGATGGAGTGGCAGCTCCTCTTATCAGGCCTAGGTAGATGCTAAATTGCAAGTTTGGTTTTGAAAATGCAGATTTTCGTAGGCCTATAAATGGAAATATAGTAAATAAACTGATGCCTGCTAGTTTAGGTAAATAGCTGTTAACTATTTTTTGCGGGATCGAGGCTCGCCGGTTTTATAGGCCTTATTTTAATGAAAATATCTGGGTTGCATGCAGATGATGTAGGAGAAAGTCCTATGGGTCTTTCAGAAGCTAAGGGTCTTCCCTTGTTTGTGGTGTTGAAGGCCACCGGTTTAAATAAGTTTAATCCTAAGCTTCTTTATAATGGGATTGCTGGGATTAAATGGGTTATAAATAGTGCTGTTGGAGTTATTATTGTTATTAGTTGTGATTTTTGGTTTTGGGTTCGTCATTTTGTTGATGAGGGGGTTGTTATTGGTGATGTGAGTATTATAATCAGATATGTAATTCGTAAGTAGAATAGTAAGCTGATTAGTGATGTTATGATTGCTAGGGTTGCTAGTATTGTGAGTTTTTGTGTGTAATGAGTTCATTAAGAGCTAGTATTTTGGTGTGAACCCTGTAAATGGTGGTAGGCCGCTGGTTGATAATATTAATAGAGCAATAGAAATAGTTATTGTTGTGGAAGTTGTTCATGTTGTGGTTAAATTTTGTAGTGTTTTTGTTGATGCGTTTGTTATTATTAGAAAAATTGGGGTGGTCATAATGATGTAAATGGAAATATTTATAATTGCTAAGTTTGGGGAGAGGGCTATAATTATGATGGTTCAGCCTAGGTTATTAATTGATGAGTAAGCTATTGTTTTTCGTAGTTGTGTTTGGTTAATGCCTCCCAACCCGCCAACAATTATTGATAAAATTCCAGCGGATGTTAGAAGGGTGGGTTGATGTTGTTTGAGATTATGTATATTAATGTAATAGGGGCAAGTTTTTGTCATGTTGTAATGAGTAATGCTGTTTGTAGTGTTGCGCCTTGTAATACTTCTGGAAGTCAGAAGTGAACTGGGGCGGCCCCTATTTTTATTATTAGGGACAGGGCTATAGTTGTTGTGGAGAATTTATTTTAAGTTCTATAATATCTCAGCTGCCGGTTTGTCAGGCATTAGTTGTGCTGGATAGTAGTATTATTGCTGATGCAATTGCTTGTGTTAAAAAGTATTTGATTGTGGCTTCTGATGCTCGTGTGGTTTTTGGTTTTGAAATGGTTGGTAGGATGGCTAATATGTTTAGTTCTAATCCGATTCAGGCTATAAGTCAGTTGGAGCTTGATATGGTTATGATGGTGCCTATAGCAATACTTAGAGCAGTGATTATGATGGATGTGGGGGTAATATATTAGGAGGTGTAAGTACCGTTTTTGGGGCATGGGCCCAACTGCTTATGTAGCAGATCCTAATTGGAAGCGAGAGTGTGTTGCTCTGTGTTTATTTCATCAAAATAACCCCTGTCTCGGGCACGCTTCTGTTTAAGATAGAGAGTAGTATAGGTGGTAGTGCAAAAATTTTGGATTTTTTTGTGGAGGTTTGAGTCCTCTTTCTCTAATTAAAGGTGATTGGAGGAAGAGCCATGATTGATACAGGTATTATTGTATATAATAAGCAAGATGCTAAGGTTATAGGCAGAAATTGTTTTCATAGCAGGTGCATTAGTTGGTCATATCGAAATCGTGGATAGGTTGTCCGGATTCAGATAAATCCTATGGTTAAAATGGTGGTTTTTATTATTAGATTTATTGGGAATGTGGTTGGATCATGTGGTGTTGGGCTTAAAAAAAAGGATTACTGATAGTGTATTTATAATTAGAATGTTTGAGTACTCTGCTAGGAAGAATATAGCGAATATTCCGCTGGCATACTCTACGTTGAAACCAGATACTAATTCTGATTCCCCTTCGGTAAGATCAAATGGGGTTCGGTTTGTTTCGGCTAGTGTTGATACGAATCATATTATGGCTAGAGGGCAAGATATTAGTGCTAACCATGTTTTTTCTTGGGCTTCTAGAAATAGTTGTATTGTGTAGCCTCCTGTTTGAGATGCTATGCATATTAGAATTAAACCTAGTGTAACTTCATATGAGATTGTCTGTGCGATGGCTCGCAGTGCCCCAATTAATGCGTATTTTGAATTTGATGCTCATCCTGATCATATAATGGTATACACGGATATGCTTGAGATAGCTATAAGTAATAGTAGGCCAAGGTTGATGTTTACCAGCGGATATGGCATAGGAATTGTGGTCCATATTAATATTGCTAGTGTTAAGGCTAGAATAGGGGGATGTAATAAATATGGTTTTTGATGATAATGTTGGGTGGATGGGTTCTTTTACGAACAATTTGATTCCGTCTGCTACTGGCTGTAGGAGTCCTTTTGGTCCAACGATATTTGGGCCTTTGCGTTGTTGTGCAGAGCTAATAATCTTTCGTTCTAAAAGGGTTAAAAAGGCGACGGCTATTAAAGTGGTAATTACAATTGTCAACAGGTTTATTATTTGTGGTGCTTTGATTATTGGTGAGACGATTTGGACGTCTGATTAAAGGTTTTAGGTCTTTTGCATTTGCCTGACTCTGCCACACCAAAGTGAAAATTCTTGCCTAGGATTGGAATGCCTAGGCACATGTTTTGCACTTTAGATTTTTCAGTGCGTTGTTTGAAGGACTCTCCTTCAGGGTTGGTCCTGCTTCATCGGTCCTTTCGTACTAGACGGAGCGGTGAACAGATATAGACCGACCTGGATTACTCCGGTCTGAACTCAGATCGCGTAGGATTTTTATCGTTGAACAAACGAACCGTTAGTAGCTTCTACACCACTTGGATATCCTGGTCCAACATCGAGGTCGTAGATATTCTTGTTGATAAGAACTCTTCAAGAATGTGGCGCTGTTATCCCTGGAGTAGCTTGGTTCATTGATCAGTATTACTGGGTCTTGCGGTTTGAGCCCAATAGATTGGTTGATCTGGTGGTCATATAGAGGTTTTATTTCTCTTTAGTTGCCCCAACTTAAAATTAGCACCATATGTTTGGCGGTAATTTAAAGTTTCACAGGGTCTTTTTGTCTTGTTTTGGCATGCCTGCTTTTGTACAGGCAGATCAGTTTCACCGACTGTTTTCAAGAGACAGTTTCTTTCTCATGTGGCCATTCATACGGGTCTTTATTTAGAAGACAAGTGATTGCGCTACCTTTGCACGGGTTATCGCGGCCGTTTAAGGTTTCCCTCACTGGGCAGGCATTACCTTTAATACTTGTTTGGCTAATGGCTATGTTTTTGGTAAACAGTTGGAAAGGTTGGTTGCCGAGTTCCTTTTGAAAACTTGTGTCTTCTGATTGTAATCCTATGTCGGGGCTACAGTTTATTTTATGGTTGTGAATTGTTTTTCATATTTTTTCTGAATATGTTGGGCTTTTATTTAGAGAAATTTTCATGTTACTCGTTCTAGCAGGGTTTCTTCTATAGTTTTATAGAATGGCCTGGTTGGAAGATGGGAGATTGGTTTGTGGTTTTGTATTTATGGTGGTGTTACTGTGACGTAATATTTAGTGGTGGCTGCTTTAAGGCCAACTGGTTAAAATATTTTGTGCTTTCTCTCCACTTTGGGTTGTAGCCTAAATCAATAGAGCTGTACCTTTATTGATTATATCTTGGGCAAAAGTATTTATTATGTTCTTATAGTTACAGCCCAAGGTTGAACTTAAATTCATTATTCAGGCAACCAGCTATCGGTAAGTTCGTTTGGTTTTTCGCCTCTATTCTCGAGTCTTCTCATTCTTTTGTAACAGAAATGAGTTGGTTCTATAAAACTGCTTGAGAATAGCTCACTTACATTCGGGGTATCAGGCAGGGGGGGTCTTCTTGTCTGAGTTAGACTGGCTGGACAATGATGCAATAGGTATGTGGTTTTATCTCTGCTTCTTTGTGCTCGATATATATTGGTCTTTCAATTTTCCTTCACAGTACTGTCTCTATTGCGTCAAATTTGAAGTTTGCTCTCAGCTACTAGTCTTTTAGAATGTTTTAGTATGATTATGTGTTATTTGTGGTGTTGATTGGGCTAAAATATTTGCTCAAAAAGGTGCGTAGGACGTCCTCCGTTTGTAAGTCGGGTGCTTTAGTGGTAAGCTACTTTTTGCTTCCAAGCACACCTTCTGGTACGCTTACCATGTTACGACTTTCCTCTCCTATCAGATCTATGGTGAGGGTGACGGGCGGTGTGTGCGTGTTCAATGTCCTGGTTCAGTAGAACGCTCTTATTCTTCTTACTGCTAAATTCTTCTTCGTGCAACTGTGTTTCAGTGAAGTTTTTGTTATATTTAGTAATGTAGCCCATTATTGGCCTTCTCGTAGGCTGCGCCTTGACCTGTCGTTTTAGAGGGGGGTCTTAAATTGCTCTATTTTTTGGAAAATGGGCTGTCGACGGCGGTATACAAGCTGGATTGTGCTAGAGTAGGTAAGGTTTAACGTGGATCATCGATTATATAACAAGCTCCTCTAGGTTGGTTTTGGACACCGCCAGGTCTTTTAAGTTTTGAGTTTGTATTTGTACTTTTTTGGCAAATAATGTTTATTTCCAGGCATAGTGGGGTATCTAATCCCAGTTTGTTTCCTGGTTTTTATGAGTCAAATGTCCTTGATATAAGATTATTTTGGGTTTGTTGTAGGTGCTGTTTGACGGTTCGATTTTGTGTTCTTCTTATTTGTTAGGCTTAAAAGAGAATTTTAGTCATTTTTTTGCCGGTTCTGCTATTTTGAGTCTTCTGTATAACCGCGGCGGCTGGCACAGAGATTTGCCGACTCTATCTAATCATAGCTTAATCGAGCTTGGCTCATTGTTAAATGTTAATTACTGCTGCGTGTCCGTGTGGATGTGGCGAAGCTTGGCGTCTTAGGGGCTGCCCCTGATGTCTGCTCTGTTTACATTTTGTTTTGTAGGCGTATCTCACGGGAGTGTTGAGGCTTGCATGTATAAGCTTGTTTATAAATAGTAGTAAGTCTAGGACCAAAACGTTTAGTGTCATAGAAAGTAGTGGCTAAAACACTATGCTTGGTTTAGGTTAAATATATTGGGTGAGGTGGTTGGCTGTGTGACACCCAAATATTTTGATGTATTGTGCACAATAATGCCACTTTTATGTGGTGTGTGCAATGATATATATATATATATATATATATATATACAATAATGCCACAATAATGCCACTTTTATATATGGTGTATGCAAATGATATATATATATATATATATATATATATATATGCACAATAATGCCACTTTTATGTGGTGTGTGCAATGATATATATATATATATATATATATACAATAATGCACAATAATATATACTTTTATGTATATATGTGTGTGTGGATGATATATATATATATATATATATATATATGCACAATAATGCCACTTTTATGTGGTGTGTGCAATATATATATATATATATATATATATATATGCAATAATGCCACTTTTATGTGGTGTGTGCAATGATATATATATATATATATATATATATATATGCACAATAATGCCACTTTTATGTGGTGTGTGCAATGATATATATATATATATATATATATATATATATGCACAATAATGCCACTTTTATGTGGTGTGTGCAATGATATATATATATATATATATATATATATACAATAATGCCACTTTTATGTGGTGTGTGCAATGATATATATATATATATATATATATATATATTTGCACAATAATGCCACTTTTATGTGGTGTGTGCAATGATATATATATATATATATATATATATATATATGCACAATAATGCCACTTTTATGTGGTGTGTGCAATGATATATATATATATATATATATATATGCACAATAATAAATCCACTTTTATGTGGTGTGTGCAATAATATATATTTATATATATGTGTATATAATGATATATATATATATATATCATTCAAAGCTTCAGCACTATGCTTTGTTATTAAGCTACGTAATACTAGTTTGGTTAAAGTTGTATTGTCAAATGATGTTTGATGTGGTATTAGAGTGTTTAAAGTAAAACATTGGCTGTGTGAGCTTTAAACATTATAATATTATGTGTGTTTTTTTAGACACATTCTTGGTCACGAATGAACGTTTGTTTGTTTGATCAAATGGTTTGTCATTTTAGATTAATTCTTGCTAAAATGAAGTTGGATGGATGTATGATATGTCTTACGAGCATGGAAAGATATCGCTCCGCCTGGGGAATGTGGGTAAAGGATGCTTCATGTAATGGACCTTCAACAATAAGTGTCATTAATATCACTTTGAAATGAGGCTGAAGGGAAGGAGATAAAAAAAATACCAGATGCCGGGAGGGCCAAGGCATGTCGTGTCACGGGCTAAATGCAGCACACTCATTAATCAGAGGTCTTGGAAAAAGTATTTGAGTGCGGATAAAGGTTTGTAGGTGCCTGAGATAGGAACCAGAGGTCTTGGAAAGGTCATACTTTTAGCGGTAACTTAGTTAAAGGCGCCACGAGACTGGTAATGGAAAACCTTATAATGGCGGGTTGGTGATCTCTCGTGAGAAGTCAAGTTAATAAATCACCTAATACTGGTTTCAAGGAAATGTCTGTTTTGAGAGGATATTACATGCTTATTAGGCGTGGGGAAGAGAATGTTATGTACTATAAACATAATATGTATTATGAAATATAATAGTAGTATGTATATATATATTAGACATGAGGTAATACATAATATGTTATATATACATATAAATAATAAAGGATAAAAATCCAGAAGGTAATTTAAGTAAAAATGCTGATTTTGGGGATCAGTTTTGGCTTGTCCCCTTTTGAGGGCGTATTTGGAGCGCGAGCTCATTTTAGTGGCTTCAGCACTATGCTTTGTTATTAAGCTACGTAATACTAGTTTGGTTAAAGTTGTATTGTCAAATGATGTTTGATGTGGTATTAGAGTGTTTAAAGTAAAACATTGGCTGTGTGAGCTTTAAACATTATAATATTATGTGTGTTTTTTTAGACACATTCTTGGTCACGAATGAACGTTTGTTTGTTTGATCAAATGGTTTGTCATTTTAGATTAATTCTTGCTAAAATGAAGTTGGATGGATGTATGATATGTCTTACGAGCATGGAAAGATATCGCTCCGCCTGGGGAATGTGGGTAAAGGATGCTTCATGTAATGGACCTTCAACAATAAGTGTCATTAATATCACTTTGAAATGAGGCTGAAGGGAAGGAGATAAAAAAAATACCAGATGCCGGGAGGGCCAAGGCATGTCGTGTCACGGGCTAAATGCAGCACACTCATTAATCAGAGGTCTTGGAAAAAGTATTTGAGTGCGGATAAAGGTTTGTAGGTGCCTGAGATAGGAACCAGAGGTCTTGGAAAGGTCATACTTTTAGCGGTAACTTAGTTAAAGGCGCCACGAGACTGGTAATGGAAAACCTTATAATGGCGGGTTGGTGATCTCTCGTGAGAAGTCAAGTTAATAAATCACCTAATACTGGTTTCAAGGAAATGTCTGTTTTGAGAGGATATTACATGCTTATTAGGCGTGGGGAAGAGAATGTTATGTACTATAAACATAATATGTATTATGAAATATAATAGTAGTATGTATATATATATTAGACATGAGGTAATACATAATATGTTATATATACATATAAATAATAAAGGATAAAAATCCAGAAGGTAATTTAAGTAAAAATGCTGATTTTGGGGATCAGTTTTGGCTTGTCCCCTTTTGAGGGCGTATTTGGAGCGCGAGCTCATTTTAGTGGCTTCAGCACTATGCTTTGTTATTAAGCTACGTAATACTAGTTTGGTTAAAGTTGTATTGTCAAATGATGTTTGATGTGGTATTAGAGTGTTTAAAGTAAAACATTGGCTGTGTGAGCTTTAAACATTATAATATTATGTGTGTTTTTTTAGACACATTCTTGGTCACGAATGAACGTTTGTTTGTTTGATCAAATGGTTTGTCATTTTAGATTAATTCTTGCTAAAATGAAGTTGGATGGATGTATGATATGTCTTACGAGCATGGAAAGATATCGCTCCGCCTGGGGAATGTGGGTAAAGGATGCTTCATGTAATGGACCTTCAACAATAAGTGTCATTAATATCACTTTGAAATGAGGCTGAAGGGAAGGAGATAAAAAAAATACCAGATGCCGGGAGGGCCAAGGCATGTCGTGTCACGGGCTAAATGCAGCACACTCATTAATCAGAGGTCTTGGAAAAAGTATTTGAGTGCGGATAAAGGTTTGTAGGTGCCTGAGATAGGAACCAGAGGTCTTGGAAAGGTCATACTTTTAGCGGTAACTTAGTTAAAGGCGCCACGAGACTGGTAATGGAAAACCTTATAATGGCGGGTTGGTGATCTCTCGTGAGAAGTCAAGTTAATAAATCACCTAATACTGGTTTCAAGGAAATGTCTGTTTTGAGAGGATATTACATGCTTATTAGGCGTGGGGAAGAGAATGTTATGTACTATAAACATAATATGTATTATGAAATATAATAGTAGTATGTATATATATATTAGACATGAGGTAATACATAATATGTTATATATACATATAAATAATAAAGGATAAAAATCCTGAGGGTTGACCCATTTTTAGTTTACAAGACTAACGCTTTTGGTTTTGAGCTATCAGGACATTTTTGATATAAGATTTTGTTTTCTAAGATTGAGATTCCAGGTATGAGGGCAATTAGTATGCTGAAGTAGATGAGAGATGCTGTTTGGCCTAATTCAATGGTGGGGTATCGGACTGGTTGTCCTCCTACTCATGTAAGAATGAAAATGTTTGAAATGAAAATTCAGAATATGATTTGTGAGGTTGGGCGGAAGGCCATTGTTCGTTGTTTTGACAGGTGGGTTGTTGGTAGGGATGCTAGGATTATGATTGAGGCAATTAAGGCTAGTGTTCCCCCTAATTTGTTTGGAATTGATCGTAGGATGGTATATGCAAATAGGAAGTATCATTCTGGTTTGATGTGTGCTGGGGTGGTGAGGGGTGAAGCTTGGCGGAAGTTTTCTGATTCTATCAGGAGGTTTGGTGCCAGTAAGGTTACGGCTGTGAATAATATTAGTATTATTGATATTCCTAGAATGTCTTTAAAAGAAAAATATGGGTGAAATGGAATTATGTCAATAGTGGATGAAAGGCCTGTGGGATTGTTTGATCCAGTGTCATGTAGGAATATTATGGGATTGCTGCGAAGGCAGAGATGATGAATGGGGTGATTACATGAAATGTAAAGAATCGGGTTAATGTCGGTTCATTTACTGCAAAGCCCCCTCAGATTCATTGAATAATTGGGTCTCCTAAATATGGGATTGTTGAGATTATACTTGTAATTACAGTGGCAGCTCAGAATGATATTTGTCCTCATGGTAATACATAGCCCATGAATGCAGTGGCTATTGTTAGTAGTAGTAAAATAATTCCGATATTTCATGTTTTTTTGTATAGGTAGGATCCATAGTAAATTCCTCGTCCGATGTGTATGTAAATGCATAGAAAGAATATTGATGCTCCGTTTGCATGGATATTTTGTATTAATCAACCAAAATTTACGTCACGGAGAATGTGAATTATAGAGTCAAAGGCTATAGTTGTGCTGGCTGTAAAGTGAGCGGCTAAAAAGATTCCTGTTACTAGTTGGATGATTAGGGTTATTCCTAGTAATGATCCGAAGTTTCAATATGCTGAAATATTTGATGGGGTGGGAAGATTAATTAGTGGGTTAATTGTTTTAATGATGGGGGATTGTGTTTTGTAGTGGGTCATAGATGTGTTTTTATAGTTGAATAACAACACTGATTTTTCATTTCGGAGGTCTAGCTTAGAGTTGCTAGTGAAAATGGTGTATTTTATGTTGCTAGTAAGCTTAGCTTTTTTTTGTTGGGGTGGTAGGAGTTGCATGTAATCCTTCTCCGTGTTTTGGTGCCTTGGCATTGGTATTAGCTTCTGGGTTTGGGTGTGCTATGGTGGCTGAAATGGGAAGTTCTTTTTCGGCCTTAATTCTGTTTTTGATTTATCTTGGTGGTATGTTGGTTGTATTTGCTTACTCTGTTGCTATATCGGGGGATGTATACCCAGAGGCTTGGGGGGGGGTCGATTTTCTGGTTTTTTGGTTGTTTGTTTTGTGATATTAACTTTTATTATGGGAAAGTTTTTAGGTTTAATTTCATTTGGTGTATATGGGCTAGGTTTGGGTTGTGTTGGTGTTTCGTTGTTATATTCATATGGAGGGTATTACTTGTTGCTTGTTGGATTTGGATTATTGTTAGCATTGTTTGTGGTGTTAGAGTTGGTTCGTTGGGTTTCATTTGGGTCTTATAAGGTGAGGGTTATTTGTATTAATAACAGGATGGTTGTTGTAATTAGTAGGACTGTAAAATATTTTTTGATTTGTCCTTTTTGCATTGAAATGATGTTTGAAGTAGTTGTATTGAGTAGGTCGATTGTTGTTGGACCCATGTTTTCTAGTCATATTAAGTCTGTTAGTTGGGTTGAGTGTTTCTGACTAAATTTTAGTATTTTTAGTGGTAAGGTTCGATGTAGTATTTTGAAAAAGGCCAGGTGTGAAATGAATTTTCAACTTGTTGTAGTGTTTTGTAGTTTTATTGTTATTTCTGTTGTTATGTATGTTCCTACAATAATTGTTATTATTGGAATTATTTTTATGTATGTTGCTAGTGAGTTTATAGTGTTTGACATGGTTGGTATTAGTATGGTTCCGGTTATTATAGCGGCTAGAGTAAGGCGGATGAGCGGAAATGTTTGTTGGGGGTGTGACTCTTTTTGGGTGATGGTGGGTTTATAACAGAAGAATTTTTTTGTTATGTAGAGGATCATTCGTGCGGTGTAAATTGATGTTATGGTTGTAGAGAGGAGTGTTGCTATTAGGGCTCAAGCGTTGATGTTGGTATTTATTATGGTTTCAATAATTATATCTTTGGAGTAGAATCCTGATAGGAATGGTGTGCCTGCTAGGGCTATTCCATTGATGGTTATTATGGTTGTTGTTGTTGGTAGTGTGTTTTTAGTACAGCTTATTTTTCGGATGTCTTGTTCGTTTTGCATATTATGAATAATAGATCCGGAACATAGGAACAATGTTGATTTGAAAGTGGCATGGGTAATCATGTGGAATATGGCTAAATCTGGTTTATTGATTCCGATTGCGATTATTATGAGGCCCAGTTGGCTTGAGGTGGAGAAGGCGATGATCTTTTTAATGTCATTTTGGGCAATAGCACATAGTGCGGAGTAGATGGATGTGAGGGTGCCCAGACCAAGGCAGATTGTTGTTAAGTATTTGGTGCTTATTATTGGGTGTATTTGTGTTAGTATATAGATTCCTGCGACGACTATGGTGCTGGAGTGAAGAAGGGATGAAACGGGGGTGGGGCCTTCTATTGCTGCGGGTAGTCATATGTGCATGAAAAATTGAGCTGATTTGCCAGTTGCGGCCAGGATTAATCCTAGGGTAATTATGGTGTCTTTTGTGCTTAATGTTAGTGTTGATATTATATCTCATGTTCCTAAGGTTGAGAGCAGGGCGACTATGACTAAGATTAGGCCGATGTCTCCAATTCGATTGTAAATGATTGCTTGAAGGGCTGCCGCGTTAGCATTAGTTCGTGTGGACCATCAATTAATTAGCATAAAAGACAGGATTCCTACTCCTTCCCAGCCGGTAAGTAGTTGCATAAAGCTTCCTGCCGTTGCTAAGGTGAGTATGGAGATTAGGAAAATTAGTAAGTGTTTTTGGAACTTTTTTGTTAGCTCATTAGTTATGTACCAGGTTGAGAATTCTATAATTGATCAGGTAACGAATAGGGCTGTAGGCAGAAATAGTGTGGAATATTTGTTGATTATTAGGGTTATGGTCATATTTGTTGTTCCTGTATTAATTATATGAAAGTTGATGTTGATGTTTTGCGTTTGATGTTTTATGATCAATGTTGTTGGAAGTAATGAGAGTAAGAAAGATAATTTAATGATTTTTGTGATTTTTGTTTCATGTTTTTGGAAATAATGGGGAGTGTTAGAAGTAGTATGGAGGTTAGAATTATGGTAGTAATTATTGATTCTAGCATAACTTTTACTTGGAGTTGCACCAAGGTTTATGGTTCCTAAGACCACGGGATTGCTATTGTCCTTTAAAAGTGAAGGGTCTGAGGTTTTAGTTTCAGGTATGAGAATTAGCAGTTCAGTTGAAACCCTTCGGCCAAGAAGAGGTGTATCTATTGTTAGGGTCACGACCTAGTGTTTTATTAAACTATCTTGGCATTAGTTAATTAGTTCTGAGTCCAGCGTAAGTAGTAGAATTGGTAATGCATGTAAGATTATAATTAATAGTTCCCGTGTTTGGGCGGGGTAGACTTCTTTTGAGTCTTTTGTTAGTGTCCTTGTTGTGAAGTTATAAATATTTGTAATGAGTAGATTGCTGTGATGGCTGCTCCTGTGGCGGTTATTATAATTGTTAGTGGGGATCAGTTGAATAGTGTAGTTATAATTTGAATTTCTCCAATCAGGTTGATTGTTGGGGGTAGTGCTAGGTTTGTCAAGCTTGCAATTAATCAATATGAGGTTATTAGGGGTATGGCTTTTTGTATGCCTCGTATGGCGATTAGCATTCGGGTGCTTGTTCGTTCGTATAGCATGTTAGCTAGGCAAAATAGTATTGAGGAGGTTAGGCCGTGGGCGACTATTAGGATAACTGCTCCTGAGGTGCTTCATGGGGTTTGAATGAGTGTGGCAGAGGCTACTAGTCCTATGTGGCCTACTGAGGAATAGGCAATAAGGGCTTTTAGGTCTGTTTTTCGTAGGCATGTTAGTCCTGTCATAATGATTCCTCATGTGGCTATTGCGATTGTTGGGTAGATTAAGGTGGTTGAGATGTTTGTTGGGGTTATGCGGATGATGCCATATCCACCAAGTTTTAATAATACGGCTGCCAGTACTATTGAGCCGGCAATGGGTGCTTCTACATGTGCTTTTGGCAGTCAGAGGTGGACTCCGTATAGTGGTATTTTTACAAGGAAGGCTGTCATACATGCTAGTCATAAGACATTGTTTGTGAGCTGGTTATGGGTGTTAGGTTTTAATAAGGTCAGTATTAGGAAATTTGAGTTGTTTTCTTGATTATTAAGGAATAGGATTGCAATTAGTAGTGGGAGGGAGCCTAGTAGTGTGTAGTATATAAAGTATGTTCCTGCAGTTAGTCGTTTTGGTTGGGACCCTCATCGTGTGATGATAATTAGGGTTGGGATAAGAGTAGCTTCAAATAAGATATAAAATAATGTTATGTTGTTTGCTGATAGTGTTATTACTAGAAGTGTTTGTAGGGCGGCAATGTTTATTAAAAACCCTTGTTTTCGTGACTTAGGTTCTATTTTTAGGTGGTTTTGGCTTGCGATAATTATTATTGGAAGGAGTCAGAATGACAAGATAATTAGTGGGGCTGAGATTTGGTCAATAAATAAGTATTGATTAGAAAACATGTTGTTTAGTATTATTGGTGTGTGAAGTCATTGAAGGCTTAAAAGGGTTATTAGTATTGAGTATGATGTTATGGATGTAAATAGGAGTTTATGTTGGATGAGGGTGGCTGAGGGAATTAGTATCATTGTTGGAATTAAAATTTTTAGCATTTTAATAAGTTTAGGTTTTTTACGAAGTCGTTTGTGTTTTTTTGTGCTGTAATTGTTACCAGGGTGAGGCCTGTGCTTGCTTCTTCGCAGGCACCCATAGCGATTATAATAATAGTGATTGGTGTGGTGTTTGTGTTGTTGATTGAGGATGCTGCTATCGATAAAAATAGGATTAGGGTCATGGATTCTATGCATAGGAGTACGGATATTAGGTGGGTTCGGTTTGTTGAGATTCCAATTAAGCTAAGCAGGAAGGCGCTAATTATTGTAAAATATATTTGTATCATGTAGAGATTTAGGTGTGCCTAAAGTTGCTAGTTCGAAGGTAGCTGTTTTGTATTAAACTAACCTCTAATTTTGTTCAATCAAGGGCTCCTTGGCTTCATTCATATGCTAGTCCTATTGTTAATAAGAAAATAAGCAGGAGCATTCATGTTGTTGTAGTTATTGAGATGTTTAATGCTCAGGGGATTGGAAGAAGGAGTGCGATTTCAAGGTCGAATAGCAAGAAGAAAATTGCGATCAGGAAAAATTGAATTGATAATGGAAGTCGTGCATTCTCTAGTGGAGAGAATCCGCATTCGTATGGGGATAATTTCTCTATGTCTGGGCTTGTTTTTGGTGCTAAATGATTGAAGGTAATAAGAATTAGTGGAATAGTTGTTGCGAATAGGATTGTTGTTGTTAAGTTAATTATCACTTATTATCACTATAAAATAAGATTAAATGAGTGGAAGTCATTTGTATTTGTTATACTAAAGTGATATGATCCTCATCAGTAAATTGATGTGAAGAGGAAGATTCAGACTATGTCTACGAAGTGTCAGTATCATGCGGCGGCTTCAAAGCCGAAGTGATGCGTGGTTGTAAAGTGAAATAGGTTTTGTCGTGCTAGGCAAACGATCAGGAATGTTGTACCAATCATTACGTGAAGTCCGTGAAATCCTGTTGCTAAAAAGAAGGTGGATCCGTAAACTCCGTCGGATATTGTGAATGAGGCTTCGTAGTATTCTATGGCTTGTAGGGAGGTAAATCCGGCCCCTAATACAATGGTCATTGTTAAAGCAATGATTGTTTTTTTTCGTTTACCTTCTATAAGGGAGTGATGGGCCCATGTTACAGTGAACCCTGAGGCTAGCAATACTATTGTATTTAGTAGTGGTACTTCAAATGGGTTTAGGGGAATGATACCTTTGGGTGGTCATTGTATTCCAATGTTATGGGTAGGGTTGAAGCTTAGAAAGAAAAAGGTTCAGAAAAAGCCAAAAAAAAATAATAATTCTGAGGAAATAAACAGAATTATTCCGTATCGAAGGCCTTTTTGTACAGCTTTGGTGTGGTGTCCCTGAAATGTGCCTTCTCGTACAATATCTCGTCATCATTGGTATGATGTCAGTAGTGTTGTAAATAATCCCAGGCTTATAAGGGTTGTTGTTTTTGAGTGTATTCATGCTACAAGTCCTGAGACTAGTGTGAATGCTGATATGGCACTTAAGATTGGTCATGGGCTAGGGGTCACTATGTGGAACGGGTGTATTTGGTGGGTCATATGTGTTTTCTTGTAAATATAAGCATGTTAATAAAGTGAAAACATAGGCTTGAATAATAGCAACTGCAAACTCTAAAACTATTAGTAGAATTAGAAGTACTGTTGGTAGTAAGGATAGGGTTGGGATTATTTTAATTGTTGAAAGAGCAGCTGTTGAAATTAGTTGAAGTAGGAGGTGACCTGCTGTTAAATTGGCGGTTAGTCGGACCCCTAGAGCGACTGGACGAATTAGTAAGCTGATTGATTCAATAACAATGAGGGTGGGGATTAATAGAGTTGGTGTGCCTTCTGGTAGTAGATGGGCTATGGATTTGGTTGGCTGGGTTCGAAGGCCAATTAGTACTGTGGCTAATCAAAGTGGGAGTGCAAGGGCTATGTTTACGGAAAGTTGAGTTGTGGGTGTGAATGTATAAGGGAATATTCCTACAATATTAAGTGTTAATAGTATTAGTAGCAGGGAGGTTAAAAGAGGGGCTCATTTAAATCCGTTTTTGGAGGTTGGTAATATGAGATGTTTTGTAATTTCTTTTAATATTCATTTTGTGAGTGTGTAAGTCCGATTAGTGCTTAGGCGATTTGTTGGTTGCGGGGTCAGTATAAGTGGGAGGAGTAGTGTGATTAAGGTTATTTTTGTTCCAAATATTTGTGGGATTTCAAATTGGTTAAATAGGTTTGTTATCATGGTCAGGTTCATTGGTTGTGGTCTATCTTTTCTTTGAATTTTTTAGGTTTTGTGGTGAGTTTGGTTTTTGTAGTTTTTGTAGTTAAAGCTAATAAAATTAATCAAGTTCATAAAAATGTTATAAATCAGTTTGATGTATTTAGTTGTGGCATTCACTTGGGAGAAACTTTCTCTTCTTTAGCTTAAAAGGCTAGTGCTTTGCAAGCTTCCTAGTGAGTTTAGTAGGGTGGTAATTCAGTTTTCGAATTGTTTTATTGGTATTGATTCTGCTGTAATTGGTATAAAGCTGTGATTTGTGCCGCAGATTTCTGAGCATTGGCCGTAGAATACTCCTGGTCGTATGGTTGTAAAAATTAGTTGATTTAGTCGTCCGGGGACTGCATCTGTTTTTACTCCGAGTGTTGGAAGGGTTCATGAGTGTAGGACGTCTTCTGCTGTTACCAACAGTCGTACTGTTGATTTTATTGGAATTGCTATTCGATTGTCGACTTCTAGTAGTCGGGGGGCTCCATTTGTTAGGTCTTGTTCTTTGATTATGTATGAGTCGAATGATGTGTTTTCATAGTCTGAATATTCGTAGCTTCAATATCATTGATGGCCTAATGTTTTGACGGTTAAGTGTGGGGGGGTTTGATTCTAGAAGGTAAAGGGTCTCGTATTGAGGGAAGGGCAATAAATATTAGTACTAGGATGGGGAGGAGTGTTCATATAAATTCTAGGTGGTTAGCATCATTTGGAGAAGTGTCATAGAGTTTTGTTGTCGAGATGGTGAACAGGGTGATTATTACTGAAAGTCAAATTATTAGTAGCATTGTTATGGCGTAGTCGTTAAAGTAAAGAAATTCTTCTATTATTGGTGAGAGTGCGTTGTTTAGTGAGATTTGTGAGGGTTCTGACATTAGAACTTATAGGGACTCTATGTTTTGATTCTGACAGAATCATGTAATGTGTAATATACTAAAGTTCTATGAAGGGAGAAGCAAAGTGGATTGCGATTGGTTTGAAACCATTTTTATGGGGTTCAATTCCCCTCTTTCTTGTGTAGTAACTATTGGGGGGGTGGTAAAGGTGTGGTTTGGTGGTGGGCAGCCTTGGGTTCATTCTTGTAGTTTTTTGTCAGTTTGAGTTGTTAATGTTTTTTGTTTTTTTGTGAATGCGTTTCAGATTAACCCGATTAACATTATTGTTCCTATCATTGAGATGATGGATCCTAATGATGATATGCTGTTTCATAGTGTATAGGTATCTGGGAAGTCGGAGTACCGTCGAGGTATTCCGGCTAGTCCTAATATGTGTTGTGGAAAGAATGTAATGTTCACTCCTACAAATATGATTCAGAATTGGGCTTTTGCTATTCGTTGGTTAATTGAGAATCCTGTTAATATTGGGAATCAGTATACAAGTCCTCCTATAATTGCAAATACGGCTCCTATTGATAGGACGTAGTGGAAGTGTGCTACTACATAGTATGTGTCGTGTAGTAGTGTGTCTAGGGATGAGTTTGATAGTATAATTCCTGTTAAACCTCCTATTGTGAACAAATAAATAAACCCGGTTGCTCATAGTATTGGGACGTTTCATTTGGTTTTTCCGCCAAAGATTGTAGCGGCTCAGCTGAATACCTTAATTCCTGTGGGGACTGCAATTGTTATTGTTGCGGCTGAGAAGTATGCTCGTGTGTCGATGTCAAGTCCGACTGTAAATATGTGGTGTGCTCATACAATAAATCCTAGTGTGGTAATAGCAAGTATGGCTCATACTATGCTATGATATCCAAATGGTTCTTTTTTTCCTGAATAGTGGGTGACAATATGTGAGATAATTCCGAAGCCTGGTAGAATTAAAATATATACTTCCGGGTGGCCAAAAATCAGAATAGGTGTTGAAAAAGAATTGGGTCCCTTCCTCCGGCGGGGTCGAAGAATGTTGTGTTTAGGTTTCGGTCTGTTAGGAGTATGGTAATGGCTGCTGCTAATACTGGAATGGCTAATAGAAGTAAGATTGCGGTGAAGAATACGGATCAGACGAATAATGGTCAGTTGTAGGGGGTTGTTGAGTGTGGGGTTATATTAATGCAGGTTGTAATAAAGTTAATGGCTCCTAAGATTGAGGATGCTCCGGCTAAGTGTAATGCGAAAATTGTTATGTCTATTGATGGGCTTGAGTGTGCTATGTTTCCTGCTAGTGGGGGATAAATTGTTCAGCCTGTTCCTACGCCGTCGCCGAATTTTGATGACATTAGGAGTAAGAAGAAGGATGGTGGAAGAAGTCAGAAACTTATATTATTTATTCGTGGAAATGCTATGTCTGGGGCTCCTAGTATTAATGGTACTAATCAGTTGCCGAATCCTCCGATCATAATTGGTATTACTATAAAGAAGATCATGATGAAGGCATGAAGTGTGATAAAGGTGTTATATATTGTATCTCCGTTGTATTGGCCCGGTTGAATTAGTTGTAGTCGAATTATGAGGCTAACTGTTGAGCCGGTAAAGCCGGCTATGGCGCCGAATAGGAAGTAAAGGGTTCCAATGTCTTTGTGGTTGGTTGATAGAAATCAGCGTGTTAGTGTTGACATGGTAAGATGGCTGAATTTAGGCGGTGGTTTGTAATTCCATTGATGGAGTGGCAGCTCCTCTTATCAGGCCTAGGTAGATGCTAAATTGCAAGTTTGGTTTTGAAAATGCAGATTTTCGTAGGCCTATAAATGGAAATATAGTAAATAAACTGATGCCTGCTAGTTTAGGTAAATAGCTGTTAACTATTTTTTGCGGGATCGAGGCTCGCCGGTTTTATAGGCCTTATTTTAATGAAAATATCTGGGTTGCATGCAGATGATGTAGGAGAAAGTCCTATGGGTCTTTCAGAAGCTAAGGGTCTTCCCTTGTTTGTGGTGTTGAAGGCCACCGGTTTAAATAAGTTTAATCCTAAGCTTCTTTATAATGGGATTGCTGGGATTAAATGGGTTATAAATAGTGCTGTTGGAGTTATTATTGTTATTAGTTGTGATTTTTGGTTTTGGGTTCGTCATTTTGTTGATGAGGGGGTTGTTATTGGTGATGTGAGTATTATAATCAGATATGTAATTCGTAAGTAGAATAGTAAGCTGATTAGTGATGTTATGATTGCTAGGGTTGCTAGTATTGTGAGTTTTTGTGTAATGAGTTCATTAAGAGCTAGTATTTTTGGTGTGAACCCTGTAAATGGTGGTAGGCCGCTGGTTGATAATATTAATAGAGCAATAGAAATAGTTATTGTTGTGGAAGTTGTTCATGTTGTGGTTAAATTTTGTAGTGTTTTTGTTGATGCGTTTGTTATTATTAGAAAAATTGGGGTGGTCATAATGATGTAAATGGAAATATTTATAATTGCTAAGTTTGGGGAGAGGGCTATAATTATGATGGTTCAGCCTAGGTTATTAATTGATGAGTAAGCTATTGTTTTTCGTAGTTGTGTTTGGTTAATGCCTCCCAACCCGCCAACAATTATTGATAAAATTCCAGCGGATGTTAGAAGGGTGGGTTGATGTTGTTTGAGATTATGTATATTAATGTAATAGGGGCAAGTTTTTGTCATGTTGTAATGAGTAATGCTGTTTGTAGTGTTGCGCCTTGTAATACTTCTGGAAGTCAGAAGTGTGAACTGGGGCGGCCCCTATTTTTATTATTAGGGACAGGGCTATAGTTGTTGTGAGAATTTATTTTTAAGTTCTATAATATCTCAGCTGCCGGTTTGTCAGGCATTAGTTGTGCTGGATAGTAGTATTATTGCTGATGCAATTGCTTGTGTTAAAAAGTATTTGATTGTGGCTTCTGATGCTCGTGTGGTTTTTGGTTTTGAAATGGTTGGTAGGATGGCTAATATGTTTAGTTCTAATCCGATTCAGGCTATAAGTCAGTTGGAGCTTGATATGGTTATGATGGTGCCTATAGCAATACTTAGAGCAGTGATTATGATGGATGTGGGGGTAATATATTAGAGGTGTAAGTACTGTTTTTGGGGCATGGGCCCAACTGCTTATGTAGCAGATCCTAATTGGAAGCGAGAGTGTGTTGCTCTGTGTTTATTTCATCAAAATAACCCCTGTCTCGGGCACGCTTCTGTTTAAGATAGAGAGTAGTATAGGTGGTAGTGCAAAATTTTGGATTTTTTTGTGGAGGTTCGAGTCCTCTTTCTCTAATTAAAGGTGATTGGAGGAAGAGCCATGATTGATACAGGTATTATTGTATATAATAAGCAAGATGCTAAGGTTATAGGCAGAAATTGTTTTCATAGCAGGTGCATTAGTTGGTCATATCGAAATCGTGGATAGGTTGTCCGGATTCAGATAAATCCTATGGTTAAAATGGTGGTTTTTATTATTAGATTTATTGGGAATGTGGTTGGATCATGTGGTGTTGGGCTTAAAAAAAGGATTACTGATAGTGTATTTATAATTAGAATGTTTGAGTACTCTGCTAGGAAGAATATAGCGAATATTCCGCTGGCATACTCTACGTTGAAACCAGATACTAATTCTGATTCCCTTCGGTAAGATCAAATGGGGTTCGGTTTGTTTCGGCTAGTGTTGATACGAATCATATTATGGCTAGAGGGCAAGATATTAGTGCTAACCATGTTTTTTCTTGGCTTCTAGAAATAGTTGTATTGTGTAGCCTCCTGTTTGAGATGCTATGCATATTAGAATTAAACCTAGTGTAACTTCATATGAGATTGTCTGTGCGATGGCTCGCAGTGCCCCAATTAATGCGTATTTTGAATTTGATGCTCATCCTGATCATATAATGGTATACACGGATATGCTTGAGATAGCTATAAGTAATAGTAGGCCAAGGTTGATGTTTACCAGCGGATATGGCATAGGAATTGTGGTCCATATTAATATTGCTAGTGTTAAGGCTAGAATAGGGATGTAATAAATATGGTTTTTGATGATAATGTTGGGTGGATGGGTTCTTTTACGAACAATTTGATTCCGTCTGCTACTGGCTGTAGGAGTCCTTTTGGTCCAACGATATTTGGGCCTTTGCGTTGTTGTGCAGAGCTAATAATCTTTCGTTCTAAAAGGGTTAAAAAGGCGACGGCTATTAAAGTGGTAATTACAATTGTCAACAGGTTTATTATTTGTGGTGCTTTGATTATTGGTGAGACGATTTGGACGTCTGATTAAAGGTTTTAGGTCTTTTGCATTTGCCTGACTCTGCCACACCAAAGTGAAAAAATTCTTGCCTAGGATTGGAATGCCTAGGCACATGTTTTGCACTTTAGATTTTTCAGTGCGTTGTTTGAAGGACTCTCCTTCAGGGTTGGTCCTGCTTCATCGGTCCTTTCGTACTAGACGGAGCGGTGAACAGATATAGACCGACCTGGATTACTCCGGTCTGAACTCAGATCGCGTAGGATTTTTATCGTTGAACAAACGAACCGTTAGTAGCTTCTACACCACTTGGATATCCTGGTCCAACATCGAGGTCGTAGATATTCTTGTTGATAAGAACTCTTCAAGAATGTGGCGCTGTTATCCCTGGAGTAGCTTGGTTCATTGATCAGTATTACTGGGTCTTGCGGTTTGAGCCCAATAGATTGGTTGATCTGGTGGTCATATAGAGGTTTTATTTCTTTTTAGTTGCCCCAACTTAAAATTAGCACCATATGTTTGGCGGTAATTTAAAGTTTCACAGGGTCTTTTTGTCTTGTTTTGGCATGCCTGCTTTTGTACAGGCAGATCAGTTTCACCGACTGTTTTCAAGAGACAGTTTCTTTCTCATGTGGCCATTCATACGGGTCTTTATTTAGAAGACAAGTGATTGCGCTACCTTTGCACGGGTTATCGCGGCCGTTTAAGGTTTCCCTCACTGGGCAGGCATTACCTTTAATACTTGTTTGGCTAATGGCTATGTTTTTGGTAAACAGTTGGAAAGGTTGGTTGCCGAGTTCCTTTTGAAAACTTGTGTCTTCTGATTGTAATCCTATGTCGGGGCTACAGTTTATTTTATGGTTGTGAATTGTTTTTCATATTTTCTGAATATGTTGGGCTTTTATTTAGAGAAATTTTCATGTTACTCGTTCTAGCAGGGTTTCTTCTATAGTTTTATAGAATGGCCTGGTTGGAAGATGGGAGATTGGTTTGTGGTTTTGTATTTATGGTGGTGTTACTGTGACGTAATATTTAGTGGTGGCTGCTTTAAGGCCAACTGGTTAAAATATTTTGTGCTTTCTCTCCACTTTGGGTTGTAGCCTAAATCAATAGAGCTGTACCTTTATTGATTATATCTTGGGCAAAAGTATTTATTATGTTCTTATAGTTACAGCCCAAGGTTGAACTTAAATTCATTATTCAGGCAACCAGCTATCGGTAAGTTCGTTTGGTTTTTCGCCTCTATTCTCGAGTCTTCTCATTCTTTTGTAACAGAAATGAGTTGGTTCTATAAAACTGCTTGAGAATAGCTCACTTACATTCGGGGTATCAGGCAGGGGGGGTCTTCTTGTCTGAGTTAGACTGGCTGGACAATGATGCAATAGGTATGTGGTTTTATCTCTGCTTCTTTGTGCTCGATATATATTGGTCTTTCAATTTTCCTTCACAGTACTGTCTCTATTGCGTCAAATTTGAAGTTTGCTCTCAGCTACTAGTCTTTTAGAATGTTTTAGTATGATTATGTGTTATTTTGTGGTGTTGATTGGGCTAAAATATTTGCTCAAAAAGGTGCGTAGGACGTCCTCCGTTTGTAAGTCGGGTGCTTTAGTGGTAAGCTACTTTTTGCTTCCAAGCACACCTTCTGGTACGCTTACCATGTTACGACTTTCCTCTCCTATCAGATCTATGGTGAGGGTGACGGGCGGTGTGTGCGTGTTCAATGTCCTGGTTCAGTAGAACGCTCTTATTCTTCTTACTGCTAAATTCTTCTTCGTGCAACTGTGTTTCAGTGAAGTTTTTGTTATATTTAGTAATGTAGCCCATTATTGGCCTTCTCGTAGGCTGCGCCTTGACCTGTCGTTTTAGAGGGGGGTCTTAAATTGCTCTATTTTTTGGAAAATGGGCTGTCGACGGCGGTATACAAGCTGGATTGTGCTAGAGTAGGTAAGGTTTAACGTGGATCATCGATTATATAACAAGCTCCTCTAGGTTGGTTTTGGACACCGCCAGGTCTTTTAAGTTTTGAGTTTGTATTTGTACTTTTTTGGCAAATAATGTTTATTTCAAGGCATAGTGGGGTATCTAATCCCAGTTTGTTTCCTGGTTTTTATGAGTCAAATGTCCTTGATATAAGATTATTTTGGGTTTGTTGTAGGTGCTGTTTGACGGTTCGATTTTGTGTTCTTCTTATTTGTTAGGCTTAAAAGAGAATTTTAGTCATTTTTTTGCCGGTTCTGCTATTTTGAGTCTTCTGTATAACCGCGGCGGCTGGCACAGAGATTTGCCGACTCTATCTAATCATAGCTTAATCGAGCTTGGCTCATTGTTAAATGTTAATTACTGCTGCGTGTCCGTGTGGATGTGGCGAAGCTTGGCGTCTTAGGGGCTGCCCCTGATGTCTGCTCTGTTTACATTTTGTTTTGTAGGCGTATCTCACGGGAGTGTTGAGGCTTGCATGTATAAGCTTGTTTATAAATAGTAGTAAGTCTAGGACCAAAACGTTTAGTGTCATAGAAAGTAGTGGCTAAAACACTATGCTTGGTTTAGGTTAAATATATTGGTGAGGTGGTTGGCTGTGTGACACCCAAATATTTTGATGTATTGTGCACAATAATGCCACTTTTATGTGGTGTGTGCAATGATATATATATATATATATATATATATATACAATAATGCCATTTTATGTGGTGTGTGAATGATATATATATATATATATATATATATGCCACTTTTATGTGGTGTGTGCATATATATATATATATATATATATATATGCACAATGTGTGTGTGTGGTGTGTGCCACTTTATGTGGTGTGTGCCAATGATATATATATATATATATATATATATATATATACAATAATGCCACTTTTATGTGGTGTGTGCAATGATATATATATATATATATATATATATACACATAATGCCACTTTTATGTGGTGTGTGATAATGATATATATATATATATATATATATATATATGTTTTATGTGTGTGTGATGATATATATATATATATATATATATATGCACAATAATGCCACTTTTATGTGGTGTGTGCAATGATATATATATATATATATATATATATGCACAATAATGCCACTTTTATGTGGTGTGTGCAATGATATATATATATATATATATATATATATATATGCACAATAATGCCACTTTTATGTGGTGTGTGCAATGATATATATATATATATATATATATATATGCACAATAATGCCACTTTTATGTGGTGTGTGCAATGATATATATATATATATATATATATATATGCAATAATGCCACTTTTATGTGGTGTGTGCAATGATATATATATATATATATATATATATATATACAATAATGCCACTTTTATGTGGTGTGTGCAATGATATATATATATATATATATATATATATATATATGCAATAATGCCACTTTTATGTGGTGTGTGCAATGATATATATATATATATATATATATATATATGCACAATAATGCCACTTTATGTGGTGTGTGCAATGATATATATATATCATTCGCTTCAGCACTATGCTTTGTTATTAAGCTACGTAATACTAGTTTGGTTAAAGTTGTATTGTCAAATGATGTTTGATGTGGTATTAGAGTGTTTAAAGTAAAACATTGGCTGTGTGAGCTTTAAACATTATAATATTATGTGTGTTTTTTTAGACACATTCTTGGTCACGAATGAACGTTTGTTTGTTTGATCAAATGGTTTGTCATTTTAGATTAATTCTTGCTAAAATGAAGTTGGATGGATGTATGATATGTCTTACGAGCATGGAAAGATATCGCTCCGCCTGGGGAATGTGGGTAAAGGATGCTTCATGTAATGGACCTTCAACAATAAGTGTCATTAATATCACTTTGAAATGAGGCTGAAGGGAAGGAGATAAAAAAAATACCAGATGCCGGGAGGGCCAAGGCATGTCGTGTCACGGGCTAAATGCAGCACACTCATTAATCAGAGGTCTTGGAAAGTATTTGAGTGCGGATAAAGGTTTGTAGGTGCCTGAGATAGGAACCAGAGGTCTTGGAAAGGTCATACTTTTAGCGGTAACTTAGTTAAAGGCGCCACGAGACTGGTAATGGAAAACCTTATAATGGCGGGTTGGTGATCTCTCGTGAGAAGTCAAGTTAATAAATCACCTAATACTGGTTTCAAGGAAATGTCTGTTTTGAGAGGATATTACATGCTTATTAGGCGTGGGGAAGAGAATGTTATGTACTATAAACATAATATGTATTATGAAATATAATAGTAGTATGTATATATATATTAGACATGAGGTAATACATAATATGTTATATATACATATAAATAATAAAGGATAAAAATCCAGAAGGTAATTTAAGTAAAAATGCTGATTTTGGGGATCAGTTTTGGCTTGTCCCCTTTTGAGGGCGTATTTGGAGCGCGAGCTCATTTTAGTGGCTTCAGCACTATGCTTTGTTATTAAGCTACGTAATACTAGTTTGGTTAAAGTTGTATTGTCAAATGATGTTTGATGTGGTATTAGAGTGTTTAAAGTAAAACATTGGCTGTGTGAGCTTTAAACATTATAATATTATGTGTGTTTTTTTAGACACATTCTTGGTCACGAATGAACGTTTGTTTGTTTGATCAAATGGTTTGTCATTTTAGATTAATTCTTGCTAAAATGAAGTTGGATGGATGTATGATATGTCTTACGAGCATGGAAAGATATCGCTCCGCCTGGGGAATGTGGGTAAAGGATGCTTCATGTAATGGACCTTCAACAATAAGTGTCATTAATATCACTTTGAAATGAGGCTGAAGGGAAGGAGATAAAAAAAATACCAGATGCCGGGAGGGCCAAGGCATGTCGTGTCACGGGCTAAATGCAGCACACTCATTAATCAGAGGTCTTGGAAAAAGTATTTGAGTGCGGATAAAGGTTTGTAGGTGCCTGAGATAGGAACCAGAGGTCTTGGAAAGGTCATACTTTTAGCGGTAAGTTAAAGGCGCCACGAGACTGGTAATGGAAAACCTTATAATGGCGGGTTGGTGATCTCTCGTGAGAAGTCAAGTTAATAAATCACCTAATACTGGTTTCAAGGAAATGTCTGTTTTGAGAGGATATTACATGCTTATTAGGCGTGGGGAAGAGAATGTTATGTACTATAAACATAATATGTATTATGAAATATAATAGTAGTATGTATATATATATTAGACATGAGGTAATACATAATATGTTATATATACATATAAATAATAAAGGATAAAAATCCTGAGGGTTGACCCATTTTTAGTTTACAAGACTAACGCTTTTGGTTTTGAGCTATCAGGACATTTTTGATATAAGATTTTGTTTTCTAAGATTGAGATTCCAGGTATGAGGGCAATTAGTATGCTGAAGTAGATGAGAGATGCTGTTTGGCCTAATTCAATGGTGGGGTATCGGACTGGTTGTCCTCCTACTCATGTAAGAATGAAAATGAAAATGTTTGAAATGAAAATTCAGAATATGATTTGTGAGGTTGGGCGGAAGGCCATTGTTCGTTGTTTTGACAGGTGGGTTGTTGGTAGGGATGCTAGGATTATGATTGAGGCAATTAAGGCTAGTGTTCCCCCTAATTTGTTTGGAATTGATCGTAGGATGGTATATGCAAATAGGAAGTATCATTCTGGTTTGATGTGTGCTGGGGTGGTGAGGGGTGAAGCTTGGCGGAAGTTTTCTGATTCTATCAGGAGGTTTGGTGCCAGTAAGGTTACGGCTGTGAATAATATTAGTATTATTGATATTCCTAGAATGTCTTTAAAAGAAAAATATGGGTGAAATGGAATTATGTCAATAGTGGATGAAAGGCCTGTGGGATTGTTTGATCCAGTGTCATGTAGGAATATTATGGGATTGCTGCGAAGGCAGAGATGATGAATGGGGTGATTACATGAAATGTAAAGAATCGGGTTAATGTCGGTTCATTTACTGCAAAGCCCTCAGATTCATTGAATAATTGGGTCTCCTAAATATGGGATTGTTGAGATTATACTTGTAATTACAGTGGCAGCTCAGAATGATATTTGTCCTCATGGTAATACATAGCCCATGAATGCAGTGGCTATTGTTAGTAGTAGTAAAATAATTCCGATATTTCATGTTTTTTTGTATAGGTAGGATCCATAGTAAATTCCTCGTCCGATGTGTATGTAAATGCATAGAAAGAATATTGATGCTCCGTTTGCATGGATATTTTGTATTAATCAACCAAAATTTACGTCACGGAGAATGTGAATTATAGAGTCAAAGGCTATAGTTGTGCTGGCTGTAAAGTGAGCGGCTAAAAAGATTCCTGTTACTAGTTGGATGATTAGGTTATTCCTAGTAATGATCCGAAGTTTCAATATGCTGAAATATTTGATGGGGTGGGAAGATTAATTAGTGGGTTAATTGTTTTAATGATGGGGGATTGTGTTTTGTAGTGGGTCATAGATGTGTTTTTATAGTTGAATAACAACTGATTTTTCATTTCGGAGGTCTAGCTTAGAGTTGCTAGTGAAAATGGTGTATTTTATGTTGCTAGTAAGCTTAGCTTTTTTTGTTGGGGTGGTAGGAGTTGCATGTAATCCTTCTCCGTGTTTTGGTGCCTTGGCATTGGTATTAGCTTCTGGGTTTGGGTGTGCTATGGTGGCTGAAATGGGAAGTTCTTTTTCGGCCTTAATTCTGTTTTTGATTTATCTTGGTGGTATGTTGGTTGTATTTGCTTACTCTGTTGCTATATCGGGGGATGTATACCCAGAGGCTTGGGGGGGTCGATTTTCTGGTTTTTTGGTTGTTTGTTTTGTGATATTAACTTTTATTATGGGAAAGTTTTTAGGTTTAATTTCATTTGGTGTATATGGGCTAGGTTTGGGTTGTGTTGGTGTTTCGTTGTTATATTCATATGGAGGGTATTACTTGTTGCTTGTTGGATTTGGATTATTGTTAGCATTGTTTGTGGTGTTAGAGTTGGTTCGTTGGGTTTCATTTGGGTCTTATAAGGTGAGGGTTATTTGTATTAATAACAGGATGGTTGTTGTAATTAGTAGGACTGTAAAATATTTTTGATTTGTCCTTTTTGCATTGAAATGATGTTTGAAGTAGTTGTATTGAGTAGGTCGATTGTTGTTGGACCCATGTTTTCTAGTCATATTAAGTCTGTTAGTTGGGTTGAGTGTTTCTGACTAAATTTTAGTATTTTTAGTGGTAAGGTTCGATGTAGTATTTTGAAAAAGGCCAGGTGTGAAATGAATTTTCAACTTGTTGTAGTGTTTTGTAGTTTTATTGTTATTTCTGTTGTTATGTATGTTCCTACAATAATTGTTATTATTGGAATTATTTTTATGTATGTTGCTAGTGAGTTTATAGTGTTTGACATGGTTGGTATTAGTATGGTTCCGGTTATTATAGCGGCTAGAGTAAGGCGGATGAGCGGAAATGTTTGTTGGGGGTGACTCTTTTTGGGTGATGGTGGGTTACAGAAGAATTTTTTTGTTATGTAGAGGATCATTCGTGCGGTGTAAATTGATGTTATGGTTGTAGAGAGGAGTGTTGCTATTAGGGCTCAAGCGTTGATGTTGGTATTTATTATGGTTTCAATAATTATATCTTTGGAGTAGAATCCTGATAGGAATGGTGTGCCTGCTAGGGCTATTCCATTGATGGTTATTATGGTTGTTGTTGTTGGTAGTGTGTTTTTAGTACAGCTTATTTTTCGGATGTCTTGTTCGTTTTGCATATTATGAATAATAGATCCGGAACATAGGAACAATGTTGATTTGAAAGTGGCATGGGTAATCATGTGGAATATGGCTAAATCTGGTTTATTGATTCCGATTGCGATTATTATGAGGCCCAGTTGGCTTGAGGTGGAGAAGGCGATGATCTTTTTAATGTCATTTTGGGCAATAGCACATAGTGCGGAGTAGATGGATGTGAGGGTGCCCAGACCAAGGCAGATTGTTGTTAAGTATTTGGTGCTTATTATTGGGTGTATTTGTGTTAGTATATAGATTCCTGCGACGACTATGGTGCTGGAGTGAAGAAGGGATGAAACGGGGGTGGGGCCTTCTATTGCTGCGGGTAGTCATATGTGCATGAAAAATTGAGCTGATTTGCCAGTTGCGGCCAGGATTAATCCTAGGTAATTATGGTGTCTTTTGTGCTTAATGTTAGTGTTGATATTATATCTCATGTTCCTAAGGTTGAGAGCAGGGCGACTATGACTAAGATTAGGCCGATGTCTCCAATTCGATTGTAAATGATTGCTTGAAGGGCTGCCGCGTTAGCATTAGTTCGTGTGGACCATCAATTAATTAGCATAAAAGACAGGATTCCTACCCTTCCCAGCCGGTAAGTAGTTGCATAAAGCTTCCTGCCGTTGCTAAGGTGAGTATGGAGATTAGGAAAATTAGTAAGTGTTTTTGGAACTTTTTTGTTAGCTCATTAGTTATGTACCAGGTTGATCAGGTAACGAATAGGGCTGTAGGCAGAAATAGTGTGGAATATTTGTTGATTATTAGGGTTATGGTCATATTTGTTGTTCCTGTATTAATTATATGAAAGTTGATGTTGATGTTTTGCGTTTGATGTTTTATGATCAATGTTGTTGGAAGTAATGAGAGTAAGAAAGATAATTTAATGATTTTTAGTCTGAAGGTAGCTGTTTGTATTAAACTAACCTCTAATTTTGTTCAATCAAGGGCTCCTTGGCTTCATTCATATGCTAGTCCTATTGTTAATAAGAAAATAAGCAGGAGCATTCATGTTGTTGTAGTTATTGAGATGTTTAATGCTCAGGGGTTGGAAGAAGGAGTGCGATTTCAAGGTCGAATAGCAAGAAGAAAATTGCGATCAGGAAAAATTGAATTGATAATGGAAGTCGTGCATTCTCTAGTGGAGAGAATCCGCATTCGTATGGGGATAATTTCTCTATGTCTGGGCTTGTTTTTGGTGCTAAATGATTGAAGGTAATAAGAATTAGTGGAATAGTTGTTGCGAATAGGATTGTTGTTGTTAAGTTAATTATCACTTCTTATAAAATAAGATTAAATGAGTGGAAGTCATTTGTATTTGTTATACTAAAGTGATATGATCCTCATCAGTAAATTGATGTGAAGGGAAATAAACAGAATTATTCCGTATCGAAGGCCTTTTTGTACAGCTTTGGTGTGGTGTCCCTGAAATGTGCCTTCTCGTACAATATCTCGTCATCATTGGTATGATGTCAGTAGTGTTGTAAATAATCCCAGGCTTATAAGGGTTGTTGTTTTTGAGTGTATTCATGCTACAAGTCCTGAGACTAGTGTGAATGCTGATATGGCACTTAAGATTGGTCATGGCTAGGGGTCACTATGTGGAACGGGTGTATTTGGTGGGTCATATGTGTTTTCTTGTAAATATAAGCATGTTAATAAATTACCAACAGTCGTACTGTTGATTTTATTGAATTGCTATTCGATTGTCGACTTCTAGTAGTCGGGGGCTCCATTTGTTAGGTCTTGTTCTTTGATTATGTATGAGTCGAATGATGTGTTTTCATAGTCTGAATATTCGTAGCTTCAATATCATTGATGGCCTAATGTTTTGACGGTTAAGTGTGGGGGTTTTGATCTTCTAGAAGGTAAAGGGTCTGCATTGAGGGAAGGGCAATAAATATTAGTACTAGGATGGGGAGGAGTGTTCATAAATTCTAGGTGGTTAGCATCATTTGGAGAAGTGTCATAGAGTTTTGTTGTCGAGATGGTGAACAGGGTGATTATTACTGAAAGTCATTAATTGAGAATCCTGTTATTATTGGGAATCAGTATACAAGTCCTCCCCATAATTGAAAATACGGCTCCTATTGATAGGGGACGTAGTGGAAGTGTGCTACTACATAGTATGTGGGTCGTAGTAGTGTGTCTTAGGATGAGCTTTGATAGTATAATTTACTGTTAAAACCTCCATTGTGGAACAAAACAACAAACCCGGTTGCCTGCATTGGGACGTTTTCATCGGTTTTCCGGCCACGATTGTAAAGGCCCAGCCGAAGACCTAATCTGTGTGGGGACTGCAATTATTGCTTGCGGCTGAGTAGCGTGATGCTCGTGTGTCGATGTCAAGTCCGGATTGTGGAATATGTGGCGCTCCACAATAAATCCCAGGGCGTGGTGAAGTAGCAAGATGTCATAATTATGCCATGACATCCAAATGGTTCTTCTTCCTGAATAGTGGTGAAAATCAGAATAGGTGTTGAAAAGAATTGGGTCCTTTCTCCGGCGGGGTCGAAGAATGTTGTGTTTAGGTTTCGGTCTGTTAGGAGTATGGTAATGGCTGCCGCTAATACTGGAATGGCTAATAGAAGTAAGATTGCGGTGAAGAATACGGATCAGACGAATAATGGTCAGTTGTAGGGGGTTGTTGAGTGTGGGGTTATATTAATGCAGGTTGTAATAAAGTTAATGGCTCCTAAGATTGAGGATGCTCCGGCTAAGTGTAATGCGAAAAATTGTTATGTCTATTGATGGGCTTGAGGTGCTATGTTTCCTGCTAGTGGGGGATAAATTGTTCAGCCTGTTCCACGCTGTCGCCGAATTTTGATGACATTAGAGTAAGAAGAAGGATGGTGGAAGAAGTCAGAAACTTATATTATTTATTCGTGGAAATGCTTGCATTCCGTTGCATTGGTCAAGAATCATTGCAGTCGAATTCATGAGGCAAACTGTTGAGCCGGAAAGCCGGCTATGGCGCTGAACAGGAAGTAAAGGGTCCCAATGTCTTTGTGGTTGGCGATAGAAATCAAGCGCGTTAGTGTTGACATGGTAAGATGGCTGAATTTAGGCGGTGGTTTGTAATTCCATTGATGGAGGGCAGCCCTTATCATTTAGGTAGATGCCAAATTGCAAGTTTGGTTTTGAAAATGAGATTTTCGTAGGCCTCATAAATGAAATATAGTATAAACTGATGCTCACAGTTTAGGTAAATAGCTGTTAACTTTTTTGCGGGGATTTTTTATAGGCCTTATTTTTAATGAAAATATCTGTGCATGCAGATGATGTAGGAGAAAGTCCTATGGGTCTTTCTCAGAAGCCAAGGGTCTTCCCTTGCTTCCAGGTGCTGAAGGCCACCGGTTTAAATGTTTAATCCCAAGCCTTATATGGGATCAAGGATTTAAATGGGCTATAAACAGCGCTGCTGGAGCTATTACTGTTATTGTTGTGATTCTTGGCCTTGGGTCCGTCATCTTGTTGATGAGGGGGAATGTTACTGGTGATGTGGAGCATTATAATCAGATATGTAATCTGCAAGTAGAATAGTAAGCTGATTTTAGTGGGATGTTATGATTGCTAGGTTGCTAGTATTGTGAGTTTTTGTGTAATGAGTTCATTAAGAGCTAGTATTTTGGTGTGAACCCTGTAAAGCGGTGGTAGGCCGGGTTGATACACATTAACAGAGCAATAGAAATAGTTATTGCTGGGGAAGCTGGTTCATGTTGTGGTTAAACTGTAGGCTTCGAAGTTGGATGTGCGTTTGTTATTATTAGAAAATTGGGGTGGTCATAATGATGTAAATGGAAATATTTATAATTGCTAAGTTTGTGGGAGAGGGCTATAATTATGATGGTTCAGCCTAGGTTTTTTTAATTGAGAGGCCATTGTTTTTTTGGGAGTTTTGGGGTTTAAAGCTCCCAACCCGCCAACAAATTGATAAAATTCCAGGGATGTTAGAAGGGTGGGTGGATGTTGTTGAGATTATGTTATTAATGTATTTGGGAATGTCATGTTGTAATGAGATTTCTGTTTTTTTGTTTGGGCCCTTTTAATACTTCTGGAAGTCAGAAGTGAATTAAGTCCCCCATTTTTTTATTAGGACAGGGCTAAAAAGGGGGGAGAATTTATTTTAAGTTCTATAAATCCAGCCGCCGGTTTCAGATTAGTTGTGCTGGATAGTAGATTATTGCCGATGCAATTCCGTGTTAAAAAGATTTGATTGTGGTTTGATGCCGGGGGTTTTTTGGTTTTTAAAGGTTGGTAGGATGGCCATTTGTTTAGTTCTAATCCGATTCAGGCTATGTCAGCTGGAGCCTGAAAGGTTGGGAAAAAAAGGGGAGCAGCACTTATGATGGGATGTGTGGGGGTAATATATTAGAGGTGTAAGTAATTGCCTTTGGGGCATGGGCCCAACCGCTTATGTGTAGATCCCAATTGAAGGGTGAGAGTGGGTGTTGCTCTGTGTTTATTTCATCAAAATAACCCTGATCCAAGTAATATCGCTTCTGTTTAAGATAGAGAGGTGGTATAGGCAGTGCAAAAATTTTGGATTTTTTGTGGAGTGTCTAAGTCCCTTTCTCTAATTAAAGGTGATTGGAGGAAGATGCTGATTGATACAGGCATTATTGTATATAATAACAAGCAAGATGCTGTTATAGTATATAGAAATTGTTTTCATAATAAAAGTACGAAGGCTTATATCAGGAAACCGTGGATAGGCTGTCCGGATTCAGATAAACCTATGTTAAAAATGGTGGTTTTTATTATTAGATTTATTGGGAATGTGGTTGGATCATGGTGTTGGGCTTAAAAAAGGATTTATTGATAGTGTATTTATAATTAGAATGTTTGAGTACCTGCAGGAAGAATATAGCGAATATTCCGCTGGCATACTTTACGTTGAAACCAGATACTAATTTGATTCCCTTCGTAAGACCGTCAAATGGGGTCTTCGGTTTGTTTCGGCTAGTGCTGATATTGAATCATATTAAGCGCTAGAGTGGGCAAGATATTAGTGCTAAATTCATGTTTTTCTCTTGGGCCTTCAGAAATAGTTGTATTCTGTAGCCTCTGCTCTGAGATGCTATGCATATTAGAATTAAAAACCTAGTGTAACTTCATATGAGATTGTCTGTGTGATGGCTCGCAGTGCCCCCAATTAATGCAGCATTTTTGAATTTGATGCTCATCCTGATCAAGTATAAATGGTATACACGGATATGCTTGAGGATAGCTATAAGTACAGTAGGCCAAGGTTGATGTTTACCATGGATATGGCATAGGAATTGTGGTCCATATTAATATTAAGTAGTGCTGGGCTGGCCAGAATAGGGATGTAATAAATATGGTTTTTGATGATAATGTTGGGTGGATGGGTTCTTTTACGAACAATTTGATTCCTGTCTAAGTTACTGTACGTTTTGCACTTTGGGATTTTTCATGCGTTGTTTGAAGACCTCTTCAGGGCTGGTCCCGCTCACCCATCTTTTACTAGACGGAGCGGTGAACAGATATAGACCGACCTGGATTACTCCGGTCTGAAATCAGATCGCGTAGGATTTTATCGTTGAACAAACGAACCGTTAGTAGCTTCTACACCACTCTGGATATCCTGGTCCAACATCGAGGTCGTAGATATTCTTGTTGATAAGAACTCTTCAAGAATGTGGCGCTGTTATCCCTGGAGTAGCTTGTCTCATTGATCAGTATTACTGGGTCTTGCGGTTTGAGCCCAATAGATTGCTGATCTGGTGGTCATATAGAGGTTTTATTTGCACTGGCTATCGCGGTCAGTTTCATGCCCTCTTCACCGCAGGTTACAATTCCTTTTAATAATTTGTTTCATTAATGGCTATGTTTCTTTGGTAAACAGTTGGAAAGCGCTGGTTTAAGTCGAGTTCCTTTTGAAAACTTGTGTCTTCTGATTGTAATCCCATGTCGGGGCTACAGTTTATTTTATGGTTGTGAACTGTCTTTTCATATTTTCTGAATATGCTACTTATTTCCGAGAAATCCCTTTCTATATTACCTGTCCCAGTAAGAGTGCCTTCCCATAGCCTTATAGAACGGCCTGGCTGGAAGCGACTAACTGGTTGGGCACACCACTATTTTCAGCTTTCTTCCACTTTGTTGTAGGCCTTAAATACAGAGAGCTGTAATTATTGATTATATCTTGGGCAAAGTATTTATTATGTTCTTATAGTTACAGCCCAAGGTTGAACTTTAAATTCCATTATTCAGGGCAACCAGCCATTTGTATGTTGTTTGTTTTTCATTCTATTCTCGAGTCTTCATTCTTGTAACAGAAATGAGTTGGTTCTATATAAAAACTGCTTTGAGAATAGTCACTATATCTGGGCATTGTATAGGGGGTCTTCTTGTCTGAGTTAGACTGGCTTGACAATGATGCAATAGGTATGTGTTTTATCTCTGCTTCTTTGTGCTCGATATATATTGGTCTTTCAATTCTTCCTTCACAGTACTGTCTCTATTGCGTCAACTTGTTTGCTCAGCCAGTCTTTAGAATGTTTTAGCATGATTATGTGTTATTTTGTGGTGTTGATTGGGCTAAAATATTTGCTCAAAAAGGTGCGTAGGACGTCCTGTTTGTGGAAGTCGGGTGCTTTAGTGGTAAGCTACTTTTGCTTCCAAGCACACCTTCTGGTACGCTACCATGTTACGACTTTCTCCTCCCATCAGATCTATGGTGAGGGTGACGGGCGGTGTGTGCGTGTTCAATGTCCCAGTTCAGTAGAACGCTCTTATTCTTCTTGCATTGCCAAATTTTTCCCGCAATTTGTGTTTCTTTTGAAGTTTTTGTTATTTTAGTAATGTAGCCCATTTTTGGGCCTTCGGGTAGGCTGCGCCTTGACCTGTCGTTTTAGAGGGGGTTTTAAAAATTGCTCTTTTTTTTGGGAAAATGGGCTGTCGTTTTAAGGGGTATACAAGCGGGATTGTCCCAGAGTAGGGTGTGGTTTAATGGATCATCGATTATATAAAAACCCCCTTCTAGGTTGGTTTTGGACACCGCCAGGTTTTTTAAGTTTTGAGTTTGATTTGTTTTTTTTGGAAAATAATGTTTATTTCAGGCATAGTGGGGGTATCTAATCCCCAGTTTGTTTCGGGTTTTTTTGGAGTCAAATGCCCTTTGATAAAAAAGATTATTTTGGGTTTGTTGTAGGTGCTGTTTGAGGGTTTCGTTTTTTGTGTTCTTCATTTGTTAGGTTTTTAAAAGAGAATTTTGGGCCTTTTTTTTGCCGGTTCTGCTATTTTGAGTCTTCTGTATCCCCCGGGGGTTTGGGAACAGAGTTTTGGGCGGGCCCTTATCAAATTTTCATAGCTTAATCGAGCTTGGCTCATTGTTAAATGTTAATTACTGTTTTTGGGGGTCCGTGTGGATGGGCGAAGCTTGGCGTCTTAGGGGCTGCCCCTGATGTCTGCCCGACTTTGGTTTTTTAGGCGGTTTTCCCCGGAGTGTTGAGGCCCTTTTGGGGAAAAAGTTTTTTTATAAAAGAAAAGTCCAGGGGCCAAAACGTTTAGTGTCATAGAAAGTAGTGGCTAAAAAAACTATGCTTGGTTTAGGTTAAATATATTGGGGAGGTGGTTGGTTGGGGACACCCAAATATTTTGATGTATTGTGGGACAATAATGCCACTTTTTTTTGTGGTGTTTTTTTTTAAAAAAAGAATTTTTAAAATATATATATATATAAAATATATATGCACAATAATGCCACTTTTTTGGGGTTGTGTGTAATATATATATATATATATTTTTATTAAAAATGCCCCAAAAAAAAATAATTTTAAATTTTTTGGTGTAAAATGAAAATATATATATATATATATATATGCACAATAATGCCACTTTTTTGTGGTGTGTGCAATGAAAAAATATATATATATATATATATATGCACAAAATAATTTTATGTTTTGGGGTGTAATGATATAATATATATATATATATATATCAAATAATGCCACTTTTTTTGGGGTGTGTAATGAAAATATATATATATATATATATATATATGCACAATAACGCCAACTTTTTGGTGTGTGAATGAAAATATATATATATATATATATATATGCACAATAATGCCACTTTATGTGGTGTGTTAATATATATATATATATATATATATATATGCACAATAATGCCACTTTTTGTGGGGTGTGAATAATAATATATATATATATATATATGCACAATAATGCCACTTTTATGTGGTGTGTGTAAAATATATATATATATATATATATATATCACAATAATGAATTTTTATGTGGTTTTGTGTAATGAAAAATAAAATATATATATATATATGCAAAATAACGAATTTTATGTGGTGTGTGAATGAAAATATATATATATATATATATATATATGCACAATAATGCCACTTTATGTGGTGTAAAAGATATATATATATCATCTGGCCTTTCCCGCACTATGCTTTGTTATTGGGTTTTCGTAATACTAGTTTGGTTAAAGTTGTATTGTCAAAGATGTTTGATGTGGAAAAAAAAGTGTTTAAAGTAAAACATTGGCTGTGTGAGTTTAAACATTATAATATTATGTGTGTTTTTTTTGACACATTTTGGTCACGAATGAACGTTTGTTTGTTTGATCAGTAATGGTTTTTTCATTTTAGATTAATTTTAAAAAGGTTGGGGTGGATGTATGATATGTCCAGAGCATGGAAAGATATCGCCCGCCTGGGGTGTGGGTAAAAGGGTGCTTTATGTAATGGACCTTCAACAATAAAGGGGCCCCAAAAACACTTTTAAATGAGGGTGAAGGGGAAAGGGGATAAAAAAAAACCAGATGCCGGGAGGGCTTTAAAGGGATGTCGGGCACGGGCTAAATGCAGCACACTCATTAATCAGAGGTCTTGGAAAAAAATTTGAGTGCGGAAAAAAGGTTTGTAGGTGCCGAGATAGGGAAACCCGAGGTCTTGGGAAAAGGGCATACTTTTAGCGGTAACTTAGTTAAAGGCGCCACGAGACTGGTAATGGAAAAACCTTTTAATGGCGGGGGTTTGGGGGTCCTCGTGAGAAATTTGGAGCGCGAGCCCATTTTAGTGGTTCAGCACCATGCTTTGTTATTAAGCTACGTAATACTAGTTTGGTTAAAGTTGTATTGTCAAATGATGTTTGATGTGGTTATTAGAGTGTTTAAAGTAAAACATTGGCTGTGTGAGCTTTAAACATTATAATATTATGTGTGTTTTTAGACACATTCTTGGTCACGAAATGAACGTTTGTTTGTTTGATCAAATGGTTTTTGTCATTTTTAGATTAATTCTTTGCAAAATGAAGTTGGATGGATGTATGATATGTCTTACGAGCATGGAAAGATATCGTCCGCCTGGGGAATGTGGGTAAAGGATGTCGGCAATGGACCTTCAAATAATAAGTGTCATTAATATCACTTTGAAAATGAGGCTGGAGGAAGGAGATAAAAAATACCAGATGCCGGAGGGCTAAGGCATGTCGTGTCACGGGCTAAATGCAGCACACTCATTAATCAGAGGTCTTGGAAAAAGTATTTGAGTGCGGATAAAGGTTTGTAGGTGCCTGAGATAGGAACCAGAGGTCTTGGAAAGGTCATACTTTTAGCGGTAACTTAGTTCAAAGGCGCCACGAGACTGGTAATGGAAAAACCTTATAATGGCGGGCTGGTGATCTCCTCGTGAGAAGTCAAGTTAATAAATCACCTAATACTGGTTTCAAGGAAATGTCTGTTTTGAGAGGATATTACATGCTTATTAGGCGGGGAAGAGAATGTTATGTACTATAAAACATAATATGTATTATGAAATATAATAGTAGTATGTATATATATATATTAGACATGAGGTAATACATAATATGTTATATATACATAAATAAATATAAGACTAACGCTTTGGTTTTGAGCTATCAGGACATTTTGATATAAGATTTTGTTTTCAAGATTGGGAGATTCCAGGTATATGAGGGCAATTAGTATGCCAGAAGAGAGATGCTGTTTGGCCTAATTCAATGGTGGGGCATCGGACTGGTTGTCCTCCTACCATGTAAAGAATGAAAACGCTCAATGAAAATTCAGAATATGATTTGTGAGGTTGGGTGGAAGGCCATTGTTCGTTGTTTTGACAGGTGGCTTGTTGGTAGGATGCTAGGATTATGATTGAGGCAATTAAGGCTAGTGTTCTCCTAATTTGTTTGGAATTGATCGTAGGATGGTATATGCAAACAGGAAGCATCATCTGGTTTGATGTGCGCTGGGGGGTGGTGAGGGGTGAAGCTTATGTGAAGTCCTGATTCTATCAGGAGGTTTGGTGCCAGTAAGGTTACGGCTGTGAATAATATTAGTAAGGGTAAATGAATTATGTCATAGTGGATGAAAGGATGTAGGAATATTATGGATTGCTGCGAAGGCAGAGATGATGAATGGGGTGATTACATGAAATGTAAAGAATCGGGTTAATGTCGGTTCATTTACTGCAAAGCCCCTCAGATTCATTGAATACCCCGGGTCTCCTAAATATGGATTGTTGAGATTATACCTGTAATTATGGCAGCTCAGAATGACATTTGTCCCCAGTAATACATAGGCCCGGGCTTGAATGGTGGCTATTGTTAGTAGTAGAAAACACCTGATATTTCATGTTTTTTTGTATAGGTAGGATCCATAGTAACTCCTCGGTCTGATGTGTATGTAAACGACAGAAAGAATATTGATGCCCGTTTGTACGGATATTTTGTATTGTCAACCAAAATTTACGTCACGGAGAATGTGAATTATAGAGTCAAAGGCTATAGTTGTGCTGGCTGTAAAGCGAGCGGCTAAAAAGATTCCTGTTACTAGTTGGATGATTAGGGTTATTCCTAGTAATGATCCAGTTTCAATACGCTGAAATACGATGGTAAGACTAATTAGTGGGTTGGTCTGTTTTAACGATGGGGATCAGGTTTTGTAGGTCATAGATGTGTTTTTATAGTTGAATAACAACACTGATTTTTCATTCTCGGAGGTCCAGCTTAGAGCTGCTAGTGAAAAAATGGTGTATCTTTATGTCAGCAGTAGTTTGCACTTTTGTTGGGGTGGCAGGAGCTACTTAACCTTCCTATATCTGTATTTTGGTATTGGTATTGTTTCTGGTTTGGGGTGTGCTATGGTGGCTGAAATGGGAAGTTCTTTCGGCCTTAATTTGCTTTTGATTTTATCCGTGGTATGTTGGTTGTATTTGCTTACCTTGTTGCTATATCGGGGGATGTATACCCAGAGGCTTGGGGGCTCGATTTTCTGGTTTTGGTTTGTTTATTCTAGATATTAACTTTATTATGGGAAAGTTTTTAGGTTTAATCCCATTTGTGTATATGAATAGTTTGGGTTGTGTTATGTTTCGTTGTTATATTCATATGGAGTGGTATTACTTGTTGCTTGTTGGATTTGATTATTGTTACATTGTTTGTGTGGTGTTAGAGTTGAAGTCTGTTGGGTTTCATCGGTCTTATAAGGTGAGTGGCTATTTGTAATAATAACAGGATGGTTGTTGTAATTGTATGACTGTAAAACATTTTTTGATTTGTCCTTTGTAGCTTGAAATGATGTTTGAAGTAGTTGTATTGAGTAGGTCGATTGTTGTTGGACCCTGTTTTCTAGTCATATATTAAGTTCTGTTAGTTGGGTTGAGTGTTTCTGACTAAATTTTAGTATTTTTAGTGGTAAGGTTCGGATGTAGCATTTTGAAAAAGGCCAGGTGTGAAATGAATTTTCAACTTGTTGTAGTGTTTTGCAGTTTTATTGTTATTTCTGCTGTTATGTATGTTCCTACAATAATTGTTATTATTGGAATTATTTTTATGTAT